>SJYX01008060.1:0-10806 GCA_006410675.1 Oreotragus oreotragus | reverse complement strand
GTGCAGAGAAAATGGGATAACATGTATAAAAGCTCCTGATCCATATTAATCACTCAATAAATGCAGTTCCTCTTATTTTCTCTGGGACATTCTCTCTCCCTTATCAAAACGTGCGCACTGGAGAGGTTCTAATATTAAGCCATTCTATTTCACAGTGAATTTAAATTAATGCCTTTTTTTTTTTCTCCAGATGGATTTTATTCTAAGTCTGTGTGGTTTTCATTGTAAAACGAAAAGGTTTGTTTCTATAACTTTCTATTTAAAGAATAATTGCAGTCGTTTTCCAATTTGCAGAAAAATTGAAGTCAGTGTCTAGGAATTTTTTTAATGTTCATTTTCCCACTCCAATGCCACATCAGAACCTTGTCCTTAAACATTTGTCTCCTGCTCCCAAAATGATCAGAGCAGAAACTCCTGTGAATGAGAATCTTTCAGCAAAGTCATATTTGGTTATTTGAATAGACCAAGGTTTCTGTAAAGCAGTTGCTGGCTCTGCAGGTAAGCCGAGAATGGAAAGCACTTCATGCAAGGAGTGAGCGTTCATAGTGGAGGTGTGAAAGCTCCTGTTTCCCCAGAGTCATAAGAAAATGAAGCAGGGAGCAATCTGAGGGGTAGTCATTAGCTAGAATGACACCTGTCTGCCCACCCAACTTCACAAGGAGGTGTAGGTCACATGGGGATGCCATGTGTGATTGGATTTCCCAAGTGGCTCAGTGATAAAGAATCCACTTGCAATGCAGGGGATTCGGGTTCCATCCCTGGGCTGGGAAGATCCCCTGGAGGAGGAAATGGTAATCTCCAGTATTCTTGCCTGGGAAATCCCACGGACAGAGGAGCCTGGCGGGCTGCAGTCCATGGGGTCACGCAAGAGTCAGACACAACTTAGCGACTAAACAACAACAGGAATGTGATTATGCTGTGTGTCATGTACCCTGCGCCAAAACTGATACCCTGAAATTTCCGCAGTCCTTTCTTTAAGTTGAGCGATAATCCTTGTCAGAAGTTAGACCAAGCTGACAATTCCCATTGATCATGCTGTAACAAATATCAAACTCCATCTTAGGAGACAAGACATTTCTCCTCCAGACTATTCTGAAATGGCCCTTTGCCAGCTTTCTGCAAGGTTCGTTAATAACCTCATCCTGACGTCGCTCAGGCCCCCTTCTTGCAGGCTCAGCTCAGCCACGAACCTCGTTAGCATCCCAGTCTGTGTTCCTGGCAAACAGCTGCCTCTGGCTCTTGAAACCTGATGGGGGGAAAAATGGTCCCTCCAGTTCCTCCCAGCCTTAAACAGAAACATCTGCTCCTAAGGACCCTTTTGCTGGCTGGGTTTGCAGGGAATGTGCTCTGGGGGTGGGCAAAGTGCTGTCAGGCGACACGGGCCAGAGGGGACCGCTCGCTGCAGGGGAAGGTGGACCCTGGGAATGAATAGTTCACCCGCCAGGAAAACTGAAGCTCATGCTGCATGGTTTATGAAGCCTGGAAAGCACGATTCTGGGCTTAAAAGGTGAAACATTGCCAGGTGGTGAAAAGTGCTTGTGAAAGAAAAGAGAGAGAGAGAGAAAGAGGGAAGGAGAAAGAGAAAACTGATCGAATCCATGAGTCCTGAGTCTTTTGTTTCTCTTTTTCCTATCAGCTGGGCCACAAATGAGGTTTTCTGGTGTGGAGGCATCCACTGAGACAGATGGTTTTCTTTTACCCAGCTCTGTCTGACATCCAACCACGTTTCTCTGTTTTTCAGCACAGATTAAATAAGGGGACAGAGGAAGAGCCTTCTCCCAGAGCATGGATACACAGTCCTGGATTCCCCTTCCTCCTTGTTACCTTCCAAAAGCTCGTAGGATCCTAACTTTCTCCTTTCATTTTGCGTTTGGGCGAGCACACCGAGACACCTGGAAATTAAGGGTTTGTTTCAAGTTCTGCTTTTGGACTCGTAACAGTGCCCAGTTCCTGCATCCTTTGAAAGATGTGTTTAAATCACACAAACCATGGGCTGTGATTCTAATGCAACTTTATCTTTGCCTCCCTGTTCTGTGGGGCCAGCCCTTTCCCTTGCCAATCAATGACCCCTGGGCCAGGCAGGGAAGAAGCACTCTCATGGTCATTCTAAGCTATAAAACAGGAGAATCCCAGTCCCCCGGGATAATCAAAAGTCACAACCTGATTTAAAATCATCAAACCCATGCTTCCACAGTGAGCTTGATGCAGACAGGAAATTCGGGGACGGGGGTGGGTATCGTTCCCCTCTCTTTCCCTTGGCTAAGACCCTGTGCTCCCAATGTGGGGGGCCCGGGTTCAATCCTCGGTCAGGGAACTAGATCCCACGTGCCGCAACTAAGTCCCAGCACAGCCAAATGAATAAACAGATATTTTTACGAAGGTAGAAGGAATGATGGAGCTAGGCAAACACCACAGTAATAATCACCAAAGGATGGTAAAACGAGCAGGCAAAAGTTATGACGAGAAACAGGGCAGTCACATAATCTCAATGTACTGCCTTCCAGGACACTTACCAGTGACAAAGCAAAGAACAGTAACTTTACGGTGGGGAAGCAGGAAGGTTGCACTTTGTCAAGCGACCAAAGTTAAGCTCCCTGGGCTGAGACATACAATGACATCGGGTATGTCCCAATCTGATGTACCAACCAGGGCATCTTCATTCATTCAAGGAACTCTGTGGCCCTCTTGCCAAAAGATTCTGAATGTAGACAAGAGGGGACTGATAGAATGATCCGAGACTGGGGGAGACATGGCAGCTAAATACAGTATGGGATCCTGGATCATAAAAATAACATTATTTAAACACTCAGAAATTTGTGTAAGGTCTGTAGGCTAATTCATAGTGTATGTCAGTTCTGATTCCCTAATTTAGATCATTGTCCTGCAGTTGCATAGTAATAATAGGGGTGAGTTGGTGGGGATATATGGTAATTATCTGTACTATTTGGTGCAGCTTTAAGAAATATGTCTGAATTTATTTCAAATTCAAAGTTAAAAAATACATTAAAATGTGTGTGAAACTTCCTATAGCGACATTCACTGTTGTTTTCAACTGGCCCTGGCTCCACACCCCTACCCTTCTCTAACCAGCATAAAGAGTTTCCCAAACTCCAAGTGCAAGTGAAGACTTAGGTCCTATCTCCCCATGCGATTGATTAAAAGCCAACCTGCCTTATTTCCAGGAAGTGAGTGTCTCTCTCAGAAGCTTGTTCCAATCTTGATTCCCCCCCCTCCCCCCCGAGCATCGCAATCCGAAATGGAGTTGATTTAGCACCACATCCACATTCAGAAGGGGCTTTCCTGGTAGCCCAGCTGGTAAAGAATCCGCCTGCAATGCAGGAGACCTGGGTTCGATCCCTGTGTCGGGAAGATCCCCTGGAGAAGAGAAAGGCTACTCACTCCAGTGTTCTGGTTTGGAGAATTCCATGGACTGTAAAGACCATGGTTTCTCAGAGTTGGACACGACTGAGGGACTTAGATTTCACTTCCACATTCAGGATGGTCAGAGCCCGCTATTGCTTCTCAAGGCCACATGCTGTCGCTGTTGGAACTCTGTCCTGCATAATCGCCCAGGCTGGGAGAGACCCCTGGGAATATCTGAAAGAAAATGAGCCACTCCCTCAATCCCAGCTTGGCTGAAGGTGCTCCAGGCTTGGTTCCCCAGGGCTATTGTTCTTAGGGCTTCGCCCTTTCAGCTCACATCCAGAGAACGCATCTCACCCTAGAGACTCTGACTTGGGTTTGGTGCCAGCATCCTACATTTCATGGACCCTCTGCCCTTCCTCCATGGACCCTCACCTTCAGAGCATTCCAGACAGTGGTGTTCCCTGCTCCTCTGCCCCACGCTGAGGGGAGACTGTTGGGGATTACTTCCTGGATAATTCCTAGGTGTCTGCACCTTCTTTTCTGGGAGAGGTAGCAATTGCATTTTCTGGCCCATCTTTCATTTTGTTGTTATTCATTGCTCATTCGTGTTTGACTTTTTGTGACCCCATGAAATGCAGCACGCCAGGCTTTCCTGTCCTTCACTATCTCCCGGAGTTTGCGCAAACTCATGTCCATTGAGTCAGTGATGCCATCCAACCTTCTCATCCTCTGTCGCCCCCTTCTCCTGCCCTCAAGCTTTCCCAGCATCCGGGTCTTTTCCAGTGAACTGGCTCTTCACATCAGAGGAGCTTCAGCATCAGTCCTTCCATTGAATATTCAGAGTTGATTTCCTTTAGGATTGACTGGTTTGATCTGCTTGTAGTCTAAGAGACTCGTAAGAGTGTCAAGACTCTTGAGCGTCTTCTCCTCCAGCACCATAATCTGAAAGCATCAATTTTCCGTTGCTCAACCTTCCTTATGGTCCAGCTCTCACATCTGTACGTGACCGCTGGAAAAACCATAGCTTTGACTCTGTGGAAGTTTGTCAGCAAAGTGATGTTNAGACTCGTAAGAGTGTCAAGACTCTTGAGCGTCTTCTCCTCCAGCACCATAATCTGAAAGCATCAATTTTCCGTTGCTCAACCTTCCTTATGGTCCAGCTCTCACATCTGTACGTGACCGCTGGAAAAACCATAGCTTTGACTCTGTGGAAGTTTGTCAGCAAAGTGATGTTTCTGCTTTTTAAAATGCTGTCTAGGTTTGTCATAGCTTTTCTTCCAAGGAGCAAGTGTCTTTTAATTTCATGGCTGCCGTTACCGTCTGCAGTGATTTTGGAGCCGAAGAAAATGAAGTCTGTCATTAGACAAGAGAAAAATTGGACCATATGACACTTCATTTATTCACTTTTCTCCCAAAATATTTATCAGGCACATGCTTTGTATTGGGTTCTGTGCTAGATTCGGGACTCAGATATGAGAAATACACAGTTCTTATTTGCAAATCCAGACACAGAGGCCATGGAGCACATCAGGAGATAAGACGGCTCTGTGATAGGGACATTAGAAAATGTGATAGGGGCATTAAAAAAGCAGAGACATTACTTTCCCAACAAAGGTCCATCTAGTCAAAGCTATGGTTTTTCCAGTAGTCATGTGTGGATGTGAGAGTTGGACTATAAAAAAGCGGAGTGCTGAAGAATTGCTGCCTTTGAACTGTGGTGTTGGAGAAGACTCTTGAGAGTCCGTTGGACTGCAAGGAGATCCAGTCAGTCCTAAAGGAAATCAGTCCTGAATATTCATTGGAAGGACTGATGCTGAAACATGCTGAAACTGAAGATGAAACTCCAATACTTTGGCCACCTGATGGGAAGAACTGACTCACTCGAAAAGACCCTGGTGCTGGGAAAGACTGAAGGTGGGAGGAGAAGGGAATGACAGAGGATGAGATGGTTGGATGGCCTTACTGACTCGATGGCCATGAGGTTGAGTAAGCTCCGGGAGTTGGTGATGGACAGGGAGGCCTGGCGTGCTGCAGTCCATGGGATCGCAAAGAGTCGGACANAGGAGAAGGGAATGACAGAGGATGAGATGGTTGGATGGCCTTACTGACTCGATGGCCATGAGGTTGAGTAAGCTCCGGGAGTTGGTGATGGACAGGGAGGCCTGGCGTGCTGCAGTCCATGGGATCGCAAAGAGTCGGACACGACTGAGTGACTGAACTGAACTGACCTGTGATAGGGAGCCATGGGTGCACAAGAAGAAGCTTCCGCCGACCGGTCAGCATGAGAGATGGCACTTGAGTTGAGTCCTGGAAGACAAAAGCAGCTGGCTGGTGTATGAGAGAGGAAAGACTTTTGTCTCAGGGGGAATAATAAGTTTGAAAACTCCAAGTCTGAATTTGAGTTCCCAGTGATTTTCCACAACTGGCTTCCCAGCACCTCTGTTACGGTGTACCTCATTGTATAATTTCCTCCTTTCATTCATTTGCATCTCCATGCTGGTCTGTGAGCTCCAAGAGGCCAGGACCTTGTCTGCAAAGTTGACTGTGTTCGCAGAGCCTGGAACACGCTAGAGTCTCGTTTAAAAAGATGATGAGTTAGTGAAGCATCCTAACACATTAGTGGGAAGACGAGTGATTCTGTCTGGTTGGAATGATGATGTTTGGGGAGAAGCAGTTGCAAAAGATGGGTCACCTAGAGCTCGTGTGTAAGCTGAGGAGTTTTTGCTTTATCTTGACGGCAACGGGAAGCCTCAGACTATAACTGAAAGAAAGAATAATGCCATTGCAATTGTGTTTTAGGACTAACTCTGGGACAGCACAGGGACCACCCAAGAGGGTACAAATGGGAGAGACAGTGAGACCAGTTGGAGGTGCTCGCTGAGGTTTGGGCAAATAGCCATGAGTTCTTGAACCAAGGGGCTGTGGGGCTGAGGAGAAGGGTGTATGGAGGACGTCACCGAAGGAGCTAGGTGGCAGGGTGCTGGGGTGACAGGGCTCTCGCGGCATCTGGCCGGGACGGCCACTAGAAGGCGCTATCGTTCCCTGAAGGAAGATGTGCGCCTGCTCAGTCGGGTCTGACTCTCCTGCGACCCCATGGACTGTAGCCTATTCTTCCTCCAGCGGATTTTTCCGACCCAGAAACCCAACCGGGGTCTCCCGCATTGCGGGCGGATTCTTTACCAACTGAGCTATCTGGGGAGCCCTGTAGCCCACCGGGTTCCTCTGTTCAGGGATCCTCCAGGCAAGAATACTGGAATGGGTTGCCATTCCCTCCTCCAGAGGATCTTCCTGGCCCAGGGATCGAACCACGTCTCTTGTGCCTCCTGCATTGGCAGGCCGATTCTTTACCTCTGGGAAGCCCCCGCAGGAAGACTTAGCAGAACCCTCATGTCGGGGAGATAGGAGTTTGGTTCTGGACCCGTGGAATGGCTGGTGTCTGTCTGTGGGACATCGCAGATGAAATGTCAGGCAAAGCATTGGAAGTGTGGGTCTGGAAATGAGAAGGGAGGCCTGGGATGTGAAGGAGATTTGGACAAATCTCAGGATAAAGATGGAGACAAAGTTATGGGTCTGAACATCATCCAAAGACAGAAGGTTGAGAAAGGCAGGCACTCGGGATGGAGCCCGCAGGGATTATGAACAGAATGAGAAAGAGAGACCTAGGCAAGGAGACAAAGAAACGGGAATCCAAGAGGCCTCGGAGCTTCAGAAGTCAAGGAAGAAGATGCTTCCAGAAGGAGGGCGTGGTCCACAGGGTCAAATGCAGTAGCAAGATGCAAGCGCGTAAAGCCTGGATGCTGCCCACTGAATGTGCTTTGGGGGTCGCGGCGGAGGGGTGGGTCAGGTGTGAGGGGAGGGTGGCCTACTACCCCTCAGCCGCATGGACCCCTCGCTCTTCGAGCCCCCTCACTCGGGAGCTTCTGCCCCTGCACATGGACTCCTCGTGAGCCTCAGCACCACTTCCCCCGCGGCAGCCTGAGGCCATCTCCAAGCTCACTTCTTCTCGGTATCCTGCCTCCTGCTGCTGCTGCTGCTAATTCGCTTCAGTCGTGTCCGACTCTGTGCGACCCCATAGACGGCAGCCCTCTAGGCTTCCCCGTCCCTGGGTTTCTCCAGGCAAGAACACTGGAGTGGGTTGCCATTTCCTTCTCCAATGCATGAAAGTGAAAAGTGAAAGTGAAGTCACTGAGTCGTGTCCAACTCTCAGCGACCCCATGGACTGCAGCCTACCAGGCTCCTCCGTCCATGGGATTTTCCAGGCAAGAGTACTGGAGTAGGGTGCCATTGCCTTCTCCGATCCTGCCTCCTAGGCAGAATTAATCCCTCTTTCATCCGTGTTTCTCAGGCACTTCATCAACCTCTTAGTTCAGTGTGTTACGTTACTAGCGTAGCTTGAATGGTGAGCCGTGGCTGTCATCTATAATCCATCTATTTGTATCTGGACTTTCTGCGGTGTCTCTACCTCCCTCTGGCTCCCCCCACCCCACCGCCCACCTCCGCCCACTCTGAGAAATGTGGTGAAGCCGAAGCAGACTCTGAGAAAATGCCTTCTTGGGTGTGTGAGGGAGATTCTCCCTGGAGAGTCTGCCGAGCTCCCTGTTGTTGTCTGGCCTGGGTTACCCTGGGCCTTGGGGAAGAGAGGGAGGGAGCCATGAAATGAAGAGGGAGAGGGTTGTAGAGGATGACCTGGACAGTGGGTGGAGGTTCGACTGTCTTCGTGGGGAGTAGAAAGGGGACCCTTACCTCCTGCCTGGATGGAACTGAACAAATCTGGGAATTTCCTCCTGAGTCCCGAGCCAGAGATGGGGCACGCGGGGCCGCACCATCCATAGGACCCTCCTTTGCTCAGCAGATCAGGGGCCCTGAAAACAGGGGCTGGGTGTTTCCTTTGCTCGTTTGTTCTCTGGGTGTGGGCTGTTGGGAAAAAACTGTTGAATTGCACTGGGAGGCAGAACTGGGACTCAGGGTGCTCACTGAATTGCTGGCCACCTGAGACCAAGAGCTGACTCATTGGAAAAGACCCTGACGCTGGAGAAGATTGAAGGCAAAAGAAGAAGGGGGCAGCAGAGGATGAGATGGTTTGATAGCATCACCGACTCAATGGATATGAATTTGAGCAAATTCCGGGAGATGGTGAAGGACGGAGGAGCCTGGCGTGCTGCAGTCCATGGGGTCCCAAAGAGTTGAACACGACTTAGTGACTGAACAACTCACCTGCCAATGAATCGGGCTCTTTTTTTACCCTTTCTTCCAACAAAGACATCAGCAGCTCAAAGAAAGGGAAGCTGGGAACTTGGAAAGCCCTCGGTGTCCTTTGGGATGGGTCTAAGCCCACTCCCCAGGCTTGGAGTTGAGCTAGGGGCCGCCAGGCTCTCTCCCATCTCTGGAGACACACGCCAGCTCTCCTCTGAGCGCTGCCAGTCAGTGTAACATTTCACACTGCCATTGATTTTTATGTCTTCCTACACTAATTAGACATGTTATTACTAATCTCTGGTAATCACCACTAGAGGCTGGTGGAAACTCTCCGAGATTTCAATCTAGATTAAAAATAAGAAACATTATCACCTCTGGGAAAATGCAAAGAAAGCACATGTTATTTTAATGTTTAAATCAATAAGGCTGTCCTGCTTCTGTTTGGTGCTAGTATTGATGAAATTTATAAAAATCCTGTTTAAGTTTCCCTCTGTCCATCTCACCCCCTCGTGGGGTACCCAGCTGATTTCTCTGAGCGTATCTGATGGGGGCTACAGAGGAAAGGCTGCCTTGGGACCCTTTTGCAGAGACCTGGCGAGTGGCGAGGGGGGAGGCGCAAAGGACCCAGTTTCCATTCCTTTATTTTTATTTCCATCAATTCCTCTTATTAAAGAAGTGTTTGAACCCACAAGAAAGAGAGAAAATCCTTTCTTCCTTAATTAATCTCTCTTCCACTGGTTAGATGGCAAACTTTAATTGCAAACAACCTGCCGGCCACATGGCAGATTAAATTGTGTGTGGGGGGTGCGGCGTGGAGTAGGGAGGGGAGGTGAACATCTTAACCCTGGTCGGGGGCGGTGTCCTGTCACCAGGGAGCGGAGAAAAGAAACGATCTTCGAAGGACGAGAACGCCATCTAGCCTCTTCTCTCACACAACTGAAACAAATGTGTTGACACAGAGAAAGAAATGAGCCTACTTTAATGTTCTGTAGAGACAGACTGTAATTTGTAATACCTCTGATCGGAAATTGAGGCGCCATATGGACCTGAAGTGAAATAAAGCACAGTTAACTTTTTGCCAGGCATAGTGGAGAGGGAGGGGGGAAGAAGCCCATCTCCATATGACAGCGACAGAGCTATATTTCTGGCGTCAGAACAGAGACAGCTTGTGCACCCAGAAGGGTGCCATCGTGTACCGCAACTTGGGAGGTGGCCGGCTTCTCCATGCCTGCTGTCTGCCGGGAGTGGTACCCAGCGAGTTGCGAAGCCAAGGGGCAGGATGCATTTGGCAGCTTCACCCCGCTGCCCAGGAGTCCCTACTCTTATTTCTGAAACCCCTGGGGCTTCCATGGACAGAGGAACCTGGTGAGCTATATATAGTTCATGGTGTCACAAAGAGTTGGACATGACCTAGTGACTACAACAACAACAACAATGAGACCGTTTTGTTGCGCCATGCAGGATATTTAGTTGTGGCCTGTGAACTCTTAGTTACAACTTGTGGGATCTAGTTCCCTGACCAAGGATGGAAGCTCTGGCCCCTGTAGAATCTTAGCCCCTGGACCATCAGGAAAGTCCCTAGTCCCTCCTGATAAGGGACTAATCCTGTCATGAGGGCCCCACCCTTTATAGCAGTAAGTATTATTATTATCATCTATTAATAAATTATTAATAATTAAAGTTTGAAGCGATCCAAGGACTCTCCTGAGGCTACTTAACCACCCAGTGGCAGAATTAGACCTGAACCAAAAATTTCCAACTCAAAGCTGGATCCTTGTCCCTCCTGGCCACATTGTGTCCTGAGCTGAACCCATGTTTGCTGGCTGATGTTGGTTGAAAAGTCCATGTGATTGCCATCATTTGTAAAAAATCCGACTCAGAGACATGCTGAATTTCCCAGAACAGAGGTATTTAGTAAGGACCAGACTTGGGTTTTGAACATAGATCTGTCTGATGCCCAGATACTTGCTTTTTATATCACCTTACAAGTGCATTTTGATATCCCTACCAAGGAGAAAATGATTTCCTTTCAAAAGGAGGGATTTTCTGGATTAAAGGCGTCTAGACATCTCTCTCATCTTAATGCGGATTTATTCAGAGTAAAGCAGGATCTCCCTGACTAGTGGTAAAACTATGTCAGTGAAATAAAAAGCAGTGATGGTCACTCTCCAACAGCCTTATCTTCACAGATCCCTGGACACATGATCCTCACGAGAATTTGCCCTCCCTCCCTCCCTCCCTCCT
>SJYX01008058.1:102980-114246 GCA_006410675.1 Oreotragus oreotragus | reverse complement strand
GGACGTGAGTCTGAGTGAACTCCGGGAGATGGTGTTGGACAGGGAGGCCTGGCGTGCTGCGATTCATGGAGTCGCAAATAGTCGGACACGACTGAGCAACTGAATTGAACTGAACTGGTGGACCCTTATTGGTAATTAGTCCTGCCCTTTGTCCTTGCTGGACTGGGTTCTCAAGGATGGGGCTGATATGGAGGGACTCAAAAGGAAGGTAGAAGGGACAGAGCAGCAAGAGGAGGGTAAGAGAGGAGATCAAGAAGGTCCTCGGGAGAAGGGTCAAGGACTGGTATTTCCTCAGTGGAGAAGAGTCCATGCCCCTTTTGAAAGGCTTTGTTTTGACATAAGGCCATACAAAGACACAGGGAAATTCGTCCCCTTTTCTTGCATGGCAGATTCAGTTGTAAAGTGGTATTGTAATTTAGAGACCCACTGGTGGGCCAGCTTTCACCATCTCTCAGCATTTATTGGAACCAGGCTATACTACATAGGATGTTTTGGGGGTCACAGGGTGATACCTGAAAAGATTTCAGTTCTATATAATGCATTCTTTAGTATGGTGGACATTTGGTTCCCCTAGATCCTTTGGGTTTGTGTTCAAGTACTGAGGGGATTAGTTGGAATGACTCATTGGCCCAGAAATGCCACACGATTTGACCCAAATAAGATTTCTGGTTCAGAAAATTTGGAACCAGCCCCAAACTATTAATGGACTCCTCAAAGACCAAAATAGGAGGCATCCAAAAGGCATGGGGACCACCTGCTAAAATGGAACAAGATGCCCAGTCCAAGTTCAGGGAAAGGCACTGGGGTTGCCTGAGTGATAAGTGGTACCAGGGTAAGTGCACGACAGTAACTTGGCCTCGTGTGGTCTGTGCTAGTTTCTCTGAAGTGGGCAGGGAACGTTGTAAGCTACTCCAAAGACCAGGAACCCCATCAATAGGAAGTTCTGGGAGCTGCTGGTGTGAATAGGAAACACCCGCTGACCTACCTTTCCTTGCCCTTTGCTTACGAGGCGCACTTTAGACAATGCTTTGTCATCCGGGGTTCCCTGAGCTCTCCTCCCATCATCAGCACAGAATTCCAGGCTCCCCAACAATCTGGAGAGTACCCTGCAGGAATCCCTTGTACTTTTAGTTCTTACCTGGCAGGAAGTCCCCAAACTCCTCTTTTTCAGCTGAAAGGAGAAAAGAGGAGATCCTCTATCTTAGACAGCTGTGTCACTCCATATGAGACCACACTGGTCAGGAACTAACATGACTAAGCTGCTCTGGCCTGGATGTGGTCCTGTCTAATCTCCCATGAGACATTCTGCCTGAGTAACTGTCTCAAGCACAGGCCATTACACATTTAAGGGAAATATCCAATTATATGAGAGTCCACGCCACTTGTCTTCCCTGAGATTCAGTGGTAAAGAATGCATCTGCCAATGCAGGATACACAGGTTTGATACCTGGGTCAGGAAGAGACCCCTGGAGAAGGAAATGGCAACCTATTTTAGTATTCTTGCCTGAGAAATCCCATGGACAGAGGAGTCTGGCAGGCTACAGGCTATGGGGTTGCAAAGAGGGAGAAACAAACAACAAATGGCATGGTTGCTGGGGTGATTGTTCATAGCTGTGTCCAATTCTTTTTGATCCCATGGACTGTAGCCCACGAGGCTCCTCTGTCCATGGGATTTTCAGGCAGGAATACAGGAGTGGGTTGCCATTTCCTCCTATAGGGGATGTTTCTGACCCAGGGACTACACCTTCATCTCTTGCATTGGCAAGTGGATTCTTTACTATTGAGCCATTTGGGAAGCCTATGAGGGTATACTATCAAAAATATAAAAGAAATTTATACTACGCAATTGGAAAAATGCTGCAATAATCTAATTTTTTAAAATGGGCAGAGTACCCAAATAGGATGTTAATTTTTTAAAAAAGGTGATATGTAGGTGGTCAACCAGAATATAAGAAGCTGCTCAACTTATTAGGAAAAAGAAAATCAAAACCACTCACAGCTGTCAGAATGGGTAGCATAAAAAAAAAAAAAAAAGAGAGAGAGAGAGAGAACAAGTGTTTGCATATGGTAAAACTGAAACCTGGTGCACTGTTGGTGGAAATGTGAAGTGTTAGAGCTACTGTAGAAAATACGCATACTCCTCAAGAAAATAAACATGAGAGTATGTTCAGTCAGTTCAGTCACTCAGTCATGCCCAACTCTTTATGACTCCGTGGACTGCAGCATGCCAGGCATCCCCATCCTTTACCAACTCCTGGAGCTTGCTCAGACTCATGTCCTTCAAGTCGGTGATGCCATCAAACCATCTCATCCTCTGTCCTCCCCTTCTCCTCCTGCCCTCAATCTTTCCCAGCATCAGAGTCTTTTCCAATGAGTCAGTTCTTTGCATCAGGTGGCCAAAGTATTGGAGTTTCAGCTTTCAACGTCAGTCCTTCCAATGAATATTCATGACTGATTTCCTTTACGATGGACTGGTTTGATCTCCTTGCAGTCCAAGGAACTTGGAAGAGTCTTGTCCAACACCACAGTTCCAAAGCATCAGTTCTTCGGTGCTCAGCTTTCTTTATAGGCCAACTCTCACATCCACAAATGACTACTGGAAAAACCACAGCTTTGACTAGACGGACCTTTGTCAGCAAAGTAATGTCTCTGCTTTTTAATAAGCTGTCTAGCTTTTCTTCCAAGGTGCAAGTGTCTTTTAATTTCAAGGCTGCAGTCACCATCTGCAGTGATTTGGGAGCCCCCCAAAATAGTGTCTGTAAATTCATTGTTTCCCCATCTATTTACCATGAAGTGATGGGACCAGATGCCATGACCTTAGTTTTTTGAATGGTGAGTTTTAAGCCAGCATTTTTACTCTCCTCTTTCAATGTTATCAAGAGACTCTTTAATTCTTCCCTTTCTGCCATAAGACTGGTATCATCTACATATCTGAGGTTATTGATATTTCTCCCTGCAATCTTGATTCCAGCTTGTGCTTCATTCACCCTGGTGTTTCACATGATGTACTCTGTATAGAAGCTAAATAAAGAAGGTGAAAATATACAGCTGCCTTTCCCAATTTGGACAGTCTGTTGTTTCATGTCCAGTTCTAACTGTATCTCCTTGACCTGCATATGGATTTCTCAGGAGGCAGAGAAGGTGGTCTGGTATTTCCATCTCTTTAAGAAAATAGGGAACTGGAATGAAAAATTAGGAGGTCAAGAGATGCCTGGAGTACAGGCAAATTTGGCCTTGGAGTACACAACGAAGCAGGGCAAAGGCTAACAGAGTTTTGTCAAGAGAACGCACTGATCATAGCAAACACCCTATCCCAACAACACAAGAGAAGACTCTCCACGTGGACATCACCAGATGGTCAGTCCTGGAATCAGATTTTTCTGATTTCTTTGCAGCCAAAGATGGAGAAGCTCTATACAGTCAGGGAAAACGTGCTGACAGACGCTGTGAAAGTGCTGCACTCAATATGCCAGCAAGTCTGGAAAACTCAGCAGTGGCCACAGGACTGGAAAAGGTCAGTTTTCATTCCAATCCCAAAGAAAGGCAATGCCAAAAATGTTCAAAGTACTGCACAATTGCACTCCTCTCACACACTAGCAAAGTAACACTCAAAATTCTCCAAGTCAGGCTTCAACAGTACATGAACTATGTACTTCCAGATGTTCAAGCTAGTTTTAGAGAAGACAGAGGAACAAGAGATCAAATTGCCACCATCCACTGGATCATTGAGAAAGCAAGTGAGTTCCAAAAAAAATCTACTTCTGCATTATTGCCTACGCCAAAGCTTTGACTGTGGATCACAACAAACTGTGTAATTACTTTATCATCCGGCAATACCACTTCTTGGTATTTACTTGAATGAAGTGAAATACTTATTTTAAAGAGATAGCTATATTACCATGTTCATTCAATCATTAGTTGCTGTAATCATGACATAGAAACAATTAAGATGTCCACTGATGAGTGATTGTATGAAGAAAATCTGGTTTATATATGCAGTGGAAGATTTCTCAGCCATGAGAAAGAACTTCTGCCATTTGAAGCCACATAGATGGATCTGGAGGGCATTATGCTAAGTGTAATAAGGCAGAGAAACACAAGTATTTTATGCTCTCAAGTATTTTATGCTTATATGTGGAATCTCAAAATGTTGAAATCATACACAGAGTAGATTGGTGATCACCAGGTTCTGGGATGCAAGGGAAATAGAAAGACATTGGTCAAAATGTATTAATGTGCAGTTATAAGATTGTTAACTTCTGGGGATCTAATTTAAAGTGTAGTTAATATAGTTAACAATACTACATTGTATGCTTTAGAGTTGCCGAAGAGTAGACCTTACACAGGCGTAAAAGTGGAACTATATGAGATGTTAAAAGACAAAGTTCAACTGAATAAAATTTAAGATCTTTTTCATTTTATTTAATAATTTATTAACTGGACATAATCCAATCTAACAGATAGAAGCTCCAAGATGTGTACAAAATGAAAGACTTAGAAAGGAATGAGAACAGTGATGTTATATTATAGTAGACAAAAAAGCAGGTTGGTTGTTGGAAGGTTGTCTTCTCTATAGGGTTGGTAGGTGTCTGTTGGGCAGATGACCTCACTAGTGCTGATCAGGCCACCCTGACTGACTGCTTTAAGAGTCTAATTCTAGGAGAGCTGAAATTAATTAAGTCCCTGGAGATGTTGGACTTAACACAAGTAGCTTCATTTTGGGCTAGTTGTTTTGTTTCTAAGAGAGGTAATGGATTAACCTCAGAATTAAACGTTGTAATCATTTCAAGAGGGAAATACGGTGTATATTAAATCATCACATTATAATCTGTAAACGTACACAATTTTATATGTCAAATAGATCTCAATAAAGCTAGAGAAAATGAAATCTTTTAGCATTAATTTTTATAAGACTGAATAATTGATATATTTTATGGTTTATTTTTAATTTTCCTTATGTTTTATAAAATATGTTTAGATTTTGGTGTCACAGCTATTTCTAAGCTATTTTTAAGGGTATGCTATAGAAGATTTTAAATATTCTGAAGCTACATGTGCTCTTTCCTTAGCATTTCCTACCTTAGAATTTCTCATTATTGGCAGTTTTATTCTTCTGTTTGTCTAGTCATAAACCTTGGTGTTTTCTTTGTCTCTTCTCTTTCTTTTATTGTTACGTACCACATCCAGTCAGTAATGAGTTATTTTTGGTTTTAATTTTATATATAGTGAGCAATAGTTACCTTCTGCCATTTCCACCTGTTAGGTTTGGTCCAGGCCCCTGATGTCTTTGGTTACATCATTGGGGCATCCCTTGACTGCTCATCCAGTTTCTACATTTTCCCACATGAGCTAATCTCAGCACAGGATCTAGAGAAGTCCTTTTCAAGTATGTTTGGGGCTTCCCTGGTGGCTCAGCTGATAAAAGAATCTGCCTGTAATGCAGGAGACATGGATTTGATCCTGAGTTGGGGAAAATTCCCTGGAGAAGGGAAAGGCAACCCACTCCAGTATTCTGAACTGGAGAATTCCATGGGCTGTATGGTCCATGGGGTCGCAAAGAATCAGACGTGACTGAATGACTTTCACTTTCACTTTTCATGTATGTTAATTTATCTGTCTTCTCTGCTCAAATCCCTCAATGATTCTCCATTTCTTTAAAGTTCCATACAACAACCCACAGGGCTTCTCATGATCTGTATGGCTAATGTCTCCCCTCATTTATACATATATATGTATCCATTCTTCTTTCTCCATTTAGGTTATTACAGAGTATTGAACAGAGTTCCTTGTGCTATACAATATGTTATTGTAGGTCATCCATTTTATATACAGCAATGTTCACATGTCCATATCAAACACCCTATCTGTCCCTCACCTACCCAATCTTCCCTTGGTAACTATAAGCTCTTCTCTAAGTCTGTCAATCTATTTCTGTTTTGTAAATAATAGAACACATTTAAACACCAAATATTGAGAGTTATATTAAAGAAAAAGAAATGCAAAAAAGAAAAATGGTTGTCTGAGGAGGCCTTACAAATAGCTGAGAAAAGAAGAGAGGCTAAAAGGTAAAGGAGACAAGGAAAGATGTACCCATTTGAATGCAGAGTTCCAAAGAGTAGTAAGGAGAGATAAGAAAGCCTTCCTCAGTGATCAATGCAAAGAAATAAAGAAAAACAATAGGATGGGAAAGAGTAGAGATCTATTTAAGAAAATTAGAGATACCAAGGGAACATTTCATGCAAAGATGGGCTCAATAAAGGACAGAAATGGCATGAACCTAATAGAAGCAGAAGATATTAAGAAAGGGTGGCGAGAATACACAGAAGAACTATACAAAAAAGATGTTCATGACCCAGATAACCACGATGAGGGGATTACCCACCTAGAGCCAGACACCCTGAAATGTGAAGTCAAGTGGGCCTTAGAAAGTATCACTACGATCAAAGCTAGTGGAGGTGATGGAATTCCAGTTGAGTTGTTTCAAATCCCAAAAGATTATGCTGTGAAAATGCTGCACTATATATGCCAGCTAATCTGGAAAACTTGGCAGTAGTGACAGGACTGGAAAAGATCCGTTTTCATTTCAATCCCAAAGAAAGGCAATGCCAAAGAATGTTTAAACTATTGCACAATTGCACTCATCTCATACACTAGCAAAGTAATGCTCAAAATTCTCCAAGCCAGTCTTTAATAGTACATGCACTATGAACTTCCAGATGTTCAAGCTGGATTTAGAAAAGGCAGAGGAACCAGGCATCAAATTGCCAACTTCCATTGGATCATTGAGAAAGCAAGAGAGTTCCAAACAAAATCATTTACTTCTGCTTTATTGACTGTGCCAAAACCTTTACTGTGTGGATCACAACAAACTGGAAAATTCTTCAAGAGATAGGAATACCAGATCACCTGACCTGCCTCCTAGAAATCTGTATGCAGGTCAGGAAGCAACAGCTAGAACTGGACATGGAACAACAGACTGGTTCCAAATTAGGACAGGAGTACATCATGGTTGTATATTGTCACCCTACTTATTTAACTTACATGCAGTGTACATCATGCAAAAGGCCAGACTAGATGAAGAATAAGCTGGAATCAAGATTGCCAATCAATAACCTTCAGATACACAGATGACACCATCCTTATGACAGAAAGCAAAGAAGAACTAAAGAGCCTCTTAATGAAAGTGAAAGAGGAAAGTGAAAAACCCTAAACTGAGAAAACTAAGATCATGGCATCTGGTCCCATTCAGTTCAGTTCAGTTCAGTTCAGTTGCTCAGTCGTGTCCGACTCTGCAACCCCATGAATCGCAGCACGCCAGGCCTCCCTGTCCATCACCAACTCCCAGAGTTCACTCAAACTTGCGTCCATCGAGTCAGTGATGCCATCCAGCCATCTCATCCTCTGTCGTCCCCTTCTCCTCCTGCCCCCAATCCATCCCAGCATCAGAGTCTTTTCCAGTGAGTCAACTCTTCACATGAGGTGGCCAAAGTATTGGAATTTCAGCTTCAGGATCAATCCTTCCAATGAACACCCAGGACTGATCTCCTTCAAAATGGACTGGTTGGATCTCCTTGCAGTCCAAGGGACTCTCAAGAGTCTTCTCCAACACCACAGTTCAAAAGCATCAATTCTTCAGCGCTCAGCTTTCTTGACAGTCCAACTCTCACATCCATACATGACCACTGGAAAAACCATAGCCTTGACTAGACAGACTTTGTTGTCAAGTAATGTCTCTGCTTTTCAATATGCTATCTAGGTTGGTCATAACTTTCCTTCCAAGGAGTAAGCGTTTCTTAATTTCCTGACTGCAATCACCATCTGCAGTGATTTTTGAGCCCCCAAAATAAAGTCTGACACTGTTTCCACTGTTTCCCCATCTATTTGCCATGAAGTGATGGGACCGGATGCCATGATCTTAGATTTCTGAAGTTTGTTAAGCTTTAAGCCAACTTTTTCACTCTCTTTCACTTTCATCAAGAGCCTTTTTAGTTCCTCTTCACTTTCTGCCATAAGGGTAGTGTCATCTGCATACCTGAGATTATCGATATTTCTCCCAGCAATCTTGATTCCAGCCTGTGCTTCTTCCAGCCCCGCATTTCTCATGATTACTCTGCATATAAAGGTAAATAAGCAGGGTGACAATATACAGCCTTGATGTACTCCTTTTCCTATTTGGAACCGGTCTGTTGTTCCATGTCCAGTTCTAACTGTTACTTCCTGACCTGCATATAGGTTTCTCAAGAGCCCCCAGTCCCATTATTGCATGGCAAATAGATGATGAAACAATGGAAACAGTGAGAGACTTTAATTTTGGGGGCTCCAAAATCACCACAGCCATGAAGGTAAAAGATGCTTGCTCCTTGGAAGACAAGCCATGACCGACCTAGAAAGAATATTAAAAAGAAAAGACATTACTTTTCCAACAAAGGTCCATCTAATCAAAATTACGGTTTTTCCAGTAGTCATGTATAGATGTGAGAGTTGGGACTATAAAGAAAGCTGAGCATCAAAGAGTTGGTGCCTTTGAACTGTGGTGTTGGAGAAGTTTCCTTGAGAGTCCCTTGGACTGCAAGGAATTCCAACCAGTCCTTCCTAAAAGAAATCAGTCCTGAATATTCATTGGATATACTGATGTTGAAGTTGAAACTCCAATACTTTGGCTACATGATGTGAAGAACTGACTCATTGGAGAAGACCCTGATGCTGGGAAAGATTGAGAGCAAGAGGAGAAAGGAATGACAGAGGATGAGATGTTTGGATGGCATCACCGATTCGATGGACATGAGTTTGAGCAAGCTCCGGTAGTTGGTGATGGACAGGGAAGCCTGGCGTGCTGCAGTCCATGGAGTTGCAAAGAGTTGGACATGACTGTGCTGTTTAACTGAACTGCTTGAGTGTTATCTCTGGGTTACGGTTTAGGTGACTATTTATTTTCTTTATTTTATCCTAGCTTTAACATTTTCATAGTGAACATATATAAAGAAACAAAATTCTAAATAGAATTAATCATTGTTTCTAAGAAGTGATAGTGTAGTTTAACATTTTTTTCTATATATCCTCTAAAATGTCATTAATTTTGCCCTTCTCCTTTTGGAATGTGAGTATCTCAAAAGATTGGTGAGATTAACATATATAATTTTTACATATTGTTTGATTGTTGAAGATTGCTTTAAATGACTGAAGTCATCTACTTAGAAACTTTTTTTAAGAAACAACTTTACTTGTATATCTTTGATATACACAAATNCCACAGTTTTGTCTTTTCTGGAGTGTCATATAGTTGGAGTCATACAGTATGTCATCTTTAGAGATTGGCTTCTTCACTTAGAAACATGCACATATGTTCCCCTCATGTCTTCTCTTAGCTCAGTTGGTAAAGACTCTACCTGCAGTGCAGGACACCCGGGTTCAATTCCTGCTTAGATGTGTATAAGAGACAGGTATATAACTTAATATTTTGATATATGTCTTGTACATCGAGAAAAGATCACAGTTAAGTAATGTATCTGTCACCTCTGCATAATTACCATTTTCTGTGCATGTGTCCAGAAAATTTAAGACGTATCATCTTGGAAAATTTCAAATATGCAATTTTGTATCATTATCTATACTCATCAAGCTGTATATTGCATCTCTATAATTTATTCAGCTTGTGTAACTGAAAATTTATAACCTTTTGATCAAAATCATTCCATTTCTCCCTCTGCCACCCCATGGCAATCCCTATTCTACTCTACTCTCACGAATTTGACTATTTACCTTCCACAAAGTAAGATCACGCAGTATTTTGCTTCTTATGTCTTGCTTATTTCACTTAGCATAGTGTTCTGCAAACATAATGTTCACACAGCTGTAATTTCACATGGCTCTACCCATGTTATTGCAAATGGCAGGGTTGCTCTGCTGTAAGGCTGAATAATATCCTATTGGGAATTTGTATGTGTGTGTATGTATATATAAAGGAGATATAGAGACACATACTTATATACATCTGTATCTCACATTTTTAATCCTTTCATAGACACATTGGTTCTGTCCATAACTTGGTTATTGTATGTAATGCTTCAATTAGCATAGGGGTACAAATATCTCTTCAAAATGCTAATTTCAAATATTTTTGATATGTACACCGAAGTAGAGTTACTGGATCATGTTAGTTCCAGTTTTAAGTTTTTAAGTAACCTCCATACTATTCTCGAAAAAACAAGAGAGTTCCAGAAAAACACATATTCCTGCTTTATTGACTATGCCAAAGCCTTTGACTGTGTGAATCACAATCAACTGTGGAAAATTCTGAAAGAGATGGGAATACCAGACCACCTGACCTGCCTCTTGAGAAACCCATATGCAGGTCAGGAAGCAGCAGATAGAACTGGACATGGAACAACAGATTGGTTCCAAATAGGAAAAGGAGTACGTCAAAGCTGTATATTGTCACCCTGCTTATTTAACTTCTATGCAGAGTACATCATGAGAAACGTGGGGCTGGAAGAAGCACAAGCTGGAATCAAGATTGCTGGGAGAAATATCAATAACCTCAGATATGCAGATGACACCACCCTTATGGCAGAAAGTGAAGAACTAAAAAGTCTCTTGATTAAAGTGAAAGAGAAGAGTGAAAATGTTGGCTTAAAGCTCAACATTCAGAAAACTAAGATCATGGCATCTGGTCCCATCACTTCATGGCAAATAGATGGGGAAACAGTGGAAACAGTGTTTATTTTTCTTTTTTGTGCTCCAAAATCACTGCAGATGGTGACTGCAGCCATGAAATTAAAAGACACTTACTCCTTGGAAGGAAAGTTATGACCAACCTAGATAGCATATTCAAACGCAAAAACATTGCTTGCTTGCCAACAAAGGTCCATCTAGTCAAGACTATGGTTTTTCTAGTGGTCATGTATGGATGTGAGAGTTGGATTGTGAAGAAAGCTGAGCGCTGAAGAACTGATGCTTTTGAACTGTGGTGTTGGAGAAGACTCTTCAGAGTCCCTTGACTGCAAGGAGGTCCAACCAGTCCATTCTGAAGGAGATCAGCCCTGGGATTTCTTTGGAAGGAATGATGCTAAGGCTGAAACTCCAGTACTTTGGCCACTTCATGTGAAGAGTTAACTCACTGGAAAAGACTCTGATGCTGGGAAGCATTGGGAGCAGGAGGAAAAAGGGATGACAGAGGATGAGATGGCTGGATGGCATCACCAACTTGATGGATGTGAGTCTGAGTGAACTCCGGGAGTTGGTGATGGACAGGGAGTCCTGGCATGCT
>SJYX01008058.1:73778-102867 GCA_006410675.1 Oreotragus oreotragus | reverse complement strand
AGGAGGAGAAGGGGACGACAGAGGATCAGATGGCTGGATGGCATCACCGACTCGATGGACATGAGTTTGAGTGAACTCTGGGAGTTGGTGATGGACAGTGAAGCCTGGCGTGCTGTGATTCATGGGGTCGCAAAGAGTCGGACACGACTGAGTGACTGAACTGAACTGAACTGATACTATTCTCCATGATGGCTGTACCAATTTACATCCCCAGCAACAGTGTACAAGTGTTCCCTCCACTCCACATCCTAATCAATATTTATCTTTTTTAACTTTTATACTAGCTATGCTGACTAGTGATAGTCAGGTGAGGTTGTGGTTTTGACTTGTATTTCCCTGATGAATAGAGATTGTGAATGTCTTTGCGTGTACTTATTAGCCATTTGAATTTCTTGTTTTGAGAAATGTCTACTTGGGTCCTTGACCATTTATTTTTTAAGGGTTTATTTTTTAAAGCAGCTTTTGGTTTACAGAATGATGAAGGGGAAGGTATAGAAGTTTCCCATATACCCTTGCCTCCACACTGTGTAGCCTCCCCCGTTTTCAACATCCCCCATCAAAGTGGTACATTTATTGCAACTGATGAACTACATTCACACATAATAATCATTCAACGTCCATAGCACACATTATGCTTCACTCATGGTGTTGTAGCTTCTATGGGTTTGGACAGATGTCTAATTACATGTGTCTATCATGGTCGCGTCCTTATAGAGAGCTTTCACTGAGTTAAGAATTTTCTGGGCTCTGCCTGTTCATGCTTCCTTCCGTAACGCAACCCTGGGAACTCATCTTCTCACTGTCTCCACAGTTTTGTCTTTTCTGGAGTGTCATATAGTTGGAGTCATACAGTATGTCATCTTTAGAGATTGGCTTCTTCACTTAGAAACATGCACATATGTTCCCCTCATGTCTTCTCTTAGCTCAGTTGGTAAAGACTCTACCTGCAGTGCAGGACACCCGGGTTCAATTCCTGCTTAGGGAAGATCCCCTGGAGAAGAAAATGGCAACCCACTCCAGTGTTCTTGCCTGGAGAATCCTGGCAGGATTCATGCCATGGGGTTGCAAGAGCTGGACATGCCTTAGCGACTAAACCACCCACACCATGACTTCTTATGGCTTGATAGCTCATTTCTTTTTTCATGCTGAATGATATTCCATTGTCTGGATGTACCATGGTTCATTCGTTCATTCTACTGAAGGATGTCTTGGTTGCTGCTATTTTTTTTTTTAATTTTAATTTTTACTTTATTTTACTTTACAATACTGTGTTGGTTTTGCCATACATTGACATGAATCTGCCACGAGTATACATGAGTTCCCAATCCTGAACCCCCCTCCCACCTCACACCCCATATCATCTCTCTGGATCATCCCCGTGCACCAGCCCCAAGCACCCTGTATCCTGTATCGAACCTAGACTGGCGATTCGTTTCTTACATGATAGTATACATGTTTCAATGCCATTCTCCCACATCATCCCACCCTCGCCCTCTCCCTCAGTGTCCAAAAGTCTGTTCTATACATTGGTTGCTTCTAAATTTGAAGAATTATGAATAAATTTTTTTTAAAACACCTGTGTGCAGGTTTTCTGGACTTGTCTTCAGCTCTTTGGGGTAGATACCAGGGGGCATGGTTGCTGGATCACAGGATAAGAGTATGTTTTTAGAACTAGAGCCAATGGTGAGTAGTGTAGGGCCAGTCTCACTTGTGCTGGATCTTGGTGCTGGCGTTCCTGTGGGCTCCTCACTGGGGCTTTTCTGGTCCAGGGAGGGGGATTCTACTGGCTCAGGCAGCTGGCATCTCTGAGGACAAAAACCGTGGCTCCTTTGGCAATGAAAGCTTCAGGGAATCCGCGGCAGATGCAGTGGCTATTAAGCAGCAGCCTGCTCAGTGGCTGAAGCTGCAGGGGTGCTCTGATCCAGGCTACCGGTGTCCATCCCCGCCCCCGACTGTGAGAGCGGGAGGGGGCTGTGGCGGCTGCGAGGGCTGCTCGGGCCCACAGCAGATGGTCTCCTCAGATGCTGTGGTCTCCGCAGAGCACTCCCCAGGGGCTGGGCTGTCGCCCTGCCCTTATGTCCCTTCTTTTCTTCCAGGTGTCTCCAGTTGCCTCTGCTGTGCCCGCCACCCCCGCGGTCTGGCTGGGGTGAAACAGTTCCTCAGGCAGAACCCGGAGAGGTTGGGGAAGGAGGCAGCTCACTCTGCTTTACTTTCCTGCCTGTCTGGCTCGTGGAACCCTCCGGTGAAGGGGACCCTTTGGGTGCCGAGCTATGCCATCCTGGCGGGCAGGATGATACAGGTGAGAGGAAAACGGGCAGGATGACAGAGGTGAGAGGAAAACTTTCTTCCTACCTGTTCTTTGTGGTTCTCCTTTTATTTATTTATTTTTCCTTTACTGTACTGCTATAGCTTCATGATTGGAGTCCAGAGTTCTCCTAGGGCTGTTTCTGTTTGCAAATAGTTGTCCAGCTGTTATTCTCTTGTGGAGAGATAAGGGTGAGTTTTCCTACTCTGCCATCTCACTAACATCACCTGATAGAACCTTTTTAGTTCATTCATTTTCAGTTCTATAAAGTGTGCCTACATTTTATCATAATTACAATTGTTTATCTGTTTCACTATGATGACACCTCCCTTTATAGTTTGGGCTTCCCTGGTGGCTCAGATGGTAAAGTGTCTGCCTGCAATGCGGGAGACTCAGGTTCAATCCCCGGGTCAGGAAGATCCCCTGGAGAAAGAAATGGCAACCCACTCTAGTACTCTTGCCTGGAAAATTCCATGAACAGAGGACCCTGGCAGGTTACAGTCAATGGGGTCACAAAGAGTCAGACACGACTGAGTGACTTCACTTTTTTTTCCCTTTCCCTTTATATTTATTTTGCTTTTATGAACAGTATGGCTATGAATATTCTTCTGCCTGCTCTCTGGTGGTTGTATACAGAGTTTTCTTTAGGGAATTCTTCTCCTGGCCCAGCTAGGGAAAACTTCTGTGGTTGTAGGCATTTGATGGCATTTGATGTAGGGTCTGCTGGGTCCACGGTGGTTTTCCTTAGTCTGGCAGTCGGTGCTAGTTTGGGCTAAGATAGATCTGTTGTCCTCCATGTGGCCTGTGTTCTTCCAGTTGGCTGGATTGGGTTTTTGCAAAGCAATATAGTCTCAGGGTTCTAAGAAGTTTGGAGGAAGAGATACAAGGTCTCAAGTTCTAGGCTCTGTCATTCTCACCTATGCTTTTGGTCAGAGGAAGGCATGACACCCGCCTGGATTAAGAGGCAATAGTGTAGATTTCACTTCTTGTTGCCATGTTTACAAGCTAGCACAATCTCCAAGATACTGCTTTAGTTATCTATCACTGCATATTAAACCACCTCAAGCTTAATGAAATAACAGTGCTTTAATATTTTCTGTGTTGTGGTTGGCAACCTGCTCAGTTTTTGTGCTTTTCTATCTTGGGCTATTTAAGAGGCTGCAGTTTACTGAAGGCTAGAATAGACCCGGAGGATCCACACAGGTCTCAGAATCTGTCTGGCAGTTGGAGCTGGTCATTTCTGGGATCTCCTCTAAGTAGTGCTCCATTCTTTAGTAAACTGCTTTAAGACGATTCACACCAGTGTGGTCTCAGAGGTCCAAGAAAGTGAGGGCAAAATACAAAAAGACTGTAACTGCCTGAGCTCTGCAGCCCACCCAGCATCACTTCCTACAGCTTACTGGTCACAGACACAAGTCTAGCCCAGTTTTAAGGGCTAGGGCGAATAAGGTTTTATTCATGTAAGAAGTGACAATATAATCACAGAGATGTTGTCAATCTACTATAAATTGCAAGGTGTTTTCCTTTTATGTTTTAAAGATTTAATGTACATCAACTTTATTGAAAAAATAGGCAATATTTGCTTGGTTTTGTTTGGTCATTTACATTTCAATCTTTTTTATTTCTTCTGCTTTAATGAATATGTGGTTTAACTTTTAAAATCCATCTAAAAGTATATATGTTTTCTAATCTTTGTTACTTTTTTTTTTTAAAAATTATTTTTTCCTAGAAACTAGTTTTAATGTTAGAACATTAATTTTATCCTCATGTTATTTGATGTATTATAATCTCTGTTGCATAGATTCACTGGTACTTCTCATCTGTCACTGGATTGGACAGAATTGCAGAGTAAGTGTCAATTTTGTTTTGGGATTCAGACAACACCCTAACTCGGAGAAAGTACAGGAAAATATAGATAAATGTATTTCCAGGAAGTAGTACAGAATTTCTGTTTTAGCTAGAAAATAGTACAACTAAAATTTTTTGATGATGGTTTGCAGTTATTTATTTCCAGAAAGACTCATAGCTATTAACAAGTTTCTCGATGTTATCTTCAATAGGAAATACTATCCTCAGTAGAAATTTCTGAATTTTTAAAAGTTTAATTTAATTTAACTACTAGTATAAGATTTTCTTATAATAAGCAAAACTTCCAATAATATAAAATACCCTTATTTAAAAATTAATTTCTCTTTGATTTCTTTAAAGTAATTTTTATCAGAAATGCCTCTTATTTATTTGACTAACTTAAAGTCTTACTTTGGAGGTTGAACATACTTTTGCCCTTATTTTCTGCTACATTTTAAGTTTTGCCAAGATTTTTAAGCAAACTAT
Organism: Oreotragus oreotragus; assembly: GCA_006410675.1. Lineage (NCBI taxonomy): Eukaryota > Metazoa > Chordata > Mammalia > Artiodactyla > Bovidae > Oreotragus > Oreotragus oreotragus. The sequence continues at coordinate 98,228 of SJYX01008058.1, read as the reverse complement.
TTTCTTAATTACTTGTAAGACCTCATGTTACTTTTATAATCAGAACTATTCTTGAATGTTTTTTTCTTAAATGAAACCCATCTGTTTAAATGTATAAGCAATGACTATGCTAAAGTAAACAATTATGGTAACAAATCTGAATCTGTGAGCATATAAACTATGACAAAGTCATCTCATTTAGCAGGGAAATTAAATGTATAGTAATTCCATGTGTGTTAGTCACTCAGTTGTGTCTGACTCTTTATGACCCCATGGACTGTAGCCTGCCAGGCTCCTCTGTCCATGGAATTCTCCAGGCANAATCTGTGAGCATATAAACTATGACAAAGTCATCTCATTTAGCAGGGAAATTAAATGTATAGTAATTCCATGTGTGTTAGTCACTCAGTTGTGTCTGACTCTTTATGACCCCATGGACTGTAGCCTGCCAGGCTCCTCTGTCCATGGAATTCTCCAGGCATGAATACCGGAGTAGGTTGCTATTCCTTTCTCCAGGGGATCTTCCTGATGCAGGGATCGAATTGTAGTCTCCCTTGTTGCGGGCAGATTCTTTAATTTGTAATTTCTTCGTAATTTGTTAAACCACAAATTACATTTTTTAAGTTCCAGGGAAAGAGCAGAGACTGGAGATCATAATTTAGTATTTTTTCTTGTGTATTACTGAATAACATTACCTTGAATTTTTTCTCAAAATATAGCTGAACCTATTATTTTGCATAGATATTAGTCATAGCACCTGTGAAGCCTTATTTAATGGGTAGACAAGGGAAGATCACATGCTTGGAAAAAAGGCTAAAATAAAATCAGTACTTTATTTTCTGAGGGTGCGGTTGAGTGGATGAACAGACCTATGGATTTACTTTAGATGAAGCACAGCAGAGAAATGGAAGTTTGTCTCTTCTGGAGACTTTCAGAATTAGTCTGAAATTCTAAATGGACCCAAACTGAGCTCAAGCTCATGGCTTATTTGTCTTTCCTTTTGGACAGTTAGTGGGTATTAAAGCCATGCCTCAGGACTTGACCTTCTCCAGGAGAGAGGGGGCACACAAGAGTTTAGGGAATGTAGGTTCCAGACCTCCCAGTTTCAACCTGAGGGCTGCTTCCAGGGCTCTGCCCTTTTCTGTTTCCTGACCAGGTTCTGTAAGCATCATCAGTGAGCAATCTGCTGATCCCTGAGCAGCACAGAGAAGGTACATAGGCTCAGGCCTGTTTGACCACAGTTAATTAATAAAAATCAGTTAATCTCAAATAATTGAGATTTTTCAGTATCTGTGAACCTTTATTATTCCATTAAATTCACAGAATAACCTTATTAAAGTGTTGCTTTAGTAAACTCCACCCTGACAGACCTCAAAAAAAAAAAAAAAATCACGAGAGTCAGCTTCATTATCAGCAAACTACAGGCTTTGCATGAATCCCTGGAGCAGGTGACAATTTGATTTTTAAGTGGCTTACTGATACTTTGCACTGATGTAGCACCATTCAAACCGTATCTCAAAGTGCTTTACAAAACATTAATTAATAACAGCTCATAATATCCCATGGAGAATGGTATATTTTGCAGCTATCCTTTTAGAGAGGAAATTTCCAGGGGTTAAGAGGCTTCATAAAAGTCACACTTCAAAAGCAGTTGTGCAGCTATGAACTGAGTTAAGAATATGGAAGTATCAGTTCCTAGCACTATCAAACAGGACTCACTTCTTCTTACTGTGTTAATAACCAAACTAATTGGCATGTTGTTTTTCAAGTTTTTAAAGCAAAAGCAGCACAATCCAGAAGGTAAAAAAAAAGGTCAATGCTTCAGAAAGGCTTTTGAAATAAGTCTGAAAATGGCTATGAATTTCTTGTTCAGTCGCTAAGTCATGTCTGACTCTGTGACCCCATGGACTGCAGCACACCAGGCTCCTCTGTCTTCCACTATCTCCCAGGGTTTGCTCAATTTCATGTCCACTGAGTCGGTGATGCCATCAAACCATTTCATCCTCAGTCACCCCTTCTCCTTCTGCCTACAGTATTTCCCAGCATCAGGATCTTTTCCAGTGAGTCACCTCTTAGTATCAAGTGGTCAGAGTATGGTATCTTCAACTCCTGCATCAATCCTTCCCATGAATATTCAGGGTTGATTTTCTTTAGGATTGACTGGGTTGATATCCTTGCTGTCCAGCGGATTCTCAAGCGTCTTCTTCAGCATCACAATCTGAAAGCATCAGTTCTTTGGCTGTTAGCCTTCTTTACGGTCCAACTCTCACATCCATACACGACTACTGGAAAAGCCGTAGCTTTGACTATATGAACTTTGTTGGTATAGTGGACTGTATGGGCTATATGGACTCTGCTTTTTAATACACTGCCTAGGTTTGTCATAGCTTTCCTTCCAAGGAGCAGGCATCTTTAATTCCATGGGTGCTGTTACTGTCTACTGTGACTTTGGAGCCCAAGAAAATTAAATTTGTTACTCTTTCCACTTTTTCTCTTTCTGTTTGCCATGAAGCAATGGGACTGGATGCTATGATCTTAGTTTTTTTCTTTTTTAATGTTGAGTTTCAAGCCAGCCTTTTCACTCTCCTCTTTCACCCTCATCAAGAGCCTCTTTAGTTCCTCTTCACTTTTTGCCATTAAAGTGATATCATCTGCATATCTGAGATTGATATTTCTCTCAGCAATCTTGAAGCAGGCTTGTGATTCATCCATCCTGGGATTTCTCGTGATGTACTCTGCATAGAAGTTAAATAAACAGGGTGACAATATACAGCCTTGTCATACTCCTTTTCCAATTTTGAACTAGTCTGATTTCATGTCTGATTCTAACTGTTGCTTTTCAACCCATACATAGGTTTTCAGGAGACAGATAAGGTGGTCTGGTACTTTCATCTCTTTAAGAATTTTCCACAGTTTGTTGTGAGCCACACAGTCAAAGGTTTTAGCATAGTCAATGAAATAGATGTTTTTTTTTTCTGGAATTCCTTTGCTTTCTCCATGATTGGATGAATGTTGGCAATTTGGTCTCTGGTTCCTCTGCCTTTTCTAATTCCAACTCGGTTCATGTATTGAACCAGTTCACCGCTTAAGCCTAGCTCGAAGGATTTTGAGCATAACTTTGCTAGCAAAAATAGTTGAATTTTAAAAATGAAGGTATTTACTGTAAAAGACACTAACTACTTGAAAACTGTGTTGTTGGAAGAGGGAAAGTTTACATTAGGCAATTTGGCATTGAATATTGATTTAAAAGTAACATTTAGAGATATCTAGTTGTAACTAAAGAGTATGTACTGTATGTTGGTTAAGACAATAGGCTTTGGAGTTGAAAAAAATTAAATTTAACCTTCAGTACTGCAGTGTAATTACTGTGAGACTTGCAGAAATTACTAAGTCCATCTGATCTTCTGTTTCTTCATCTGTAAATATACAGGATCTGACTCTGTTAAAATGTTCCTAATCACATACATAGACATACACATGAAGAAGAATGCCAGGTTCTTATCATAAATGTATTCCATTTCTCTGAGTGGTGTATGTGGAAAAATCAACTGGAAATTTTTGTCTCTGTAAATTTAATGTTTAAACTTATGTAGCCCACAAAAATCATATAAAATTTAAATTTTACAAAGAATATAAAATCAGAAAGTATCTACCTCTTTTGCTTATTTCTAAGCCATCTAGATAATCTCCAAAAGGAACCTCAAAATTTCATAAGTGGCTTTCCAAATTTAGATGTGAATGTATTGACATTCGATTTGTGCATTTTCTCATGCAACTAAAATTATGTCTAATACATATTGTCCTAAAATTCTCTCTTAATATATCAGAAATCATTTCATGTTAGTACACTTAGAGCTATTGTTTTAGCTGCATATTATTTCTTTTTGATTCATTAAAAGTGTTAGTTGCTCAGTTGTGTCTGACTCTTTGTGATCCCATGGACTGTAGCCCCCACCAGGCTCCTCTGTCCATGAAAGTCTCCAGGAAAGAATACTGGAGTGGGTAGCCATTCCCTTCTCCGGGGGATACTTCCAACCCAGGGATCGAACCTGGTCTCCTGTATTGCAGGCAGAGTCTTTACCATCTGTGTCATCAGGGAAGCCTTTTGAATTCTTTAAAGGCGGATTCTTTAAAGGCAGATTCTTTACCAGCTGAGTCACAAGGGAAGCCCATTTTTGTATATAAGAGTAGAATAAATACCTGTAGCACAATTGTTGTGTCAAATTGTATCTATTTTTAATTTTAATAGATATTGCTTGTTTGTATTATAAATTTGGCAGTTCCATCTGTATCTCTTTGCCATGCCAATAGTAAACACTATCACTTAAAAAAATTTTTTGTCAGTGTTATAGGTATAAATGTTTCATTAATTAGAATGCATATAAAATATTAAAATTAAAAGATGCAAATAACATAACCAACAACAAAGAAAAACTTCTGTTGATGCTAAATTTTGACTGATATTTTCTATATACTCTTCAGTAATTTAAATACACTGGGCTTCTCTTGTGGCTCAGCTGGTAAAGAATCTGTCTGCAGTGGAGGAGACCTGGGTTTGATCCTTGGGTTGTGAAGATCCCCTGGAGAAGGGAAAGGCTACCCACTATAATATTCTTGCCTGGAGAATTCCATGGAGTATAGAGTCCATCGGGTCACAAAGTGTAGGACATGACTGAGCAACTTTCACTTTCTTTCACTTTCAATTTAAATATACCACTTGCCCAGTATTATATTGCATGTATTTTGGCCATATTCGTTTGTATTGTATAGGAAAATATAATTCTCAAGAGTCATTCTAAAAATACCATCAATTTTTAAGTGATATGTTTTTTTCTGAAGTTTTAAGTAATGTTTTTATCATATAAAATTGTTTAAATTACCATTTCTTAAACACTAGCCTAAAATATATTATCGGGTTCCCAGGTGGTGCTAGTAGTAAAGAACCCACCAGGCAGTGCAGATAGAGGTTAGAAAGGTGGATTCAGTCCCTGGTTTGGGAAGATCCTCTGCAGGAAGGCATGGCAACCCACTCCAGTATTCTTGCCTAGAGAATCTCATGGACCAAGGAACCTGGCAGGCTGCAGTCCACAGGGTCACTCAGAGTTGGACATGACTGAATATATTGTCAGGATACATATTTGAGTAATTCGGTGCAAAATTTTTGAATACTTTATCTGTTGAAATTTTGTAGGAATGAAAGTTTGGTTCTCATGATTTTCTATTTTCATTTGTAGTTGTCTATTTGTTGAAAAACATTAAAAAAAATCTTACAATGCACTTGGAGCACAGCATATGTGTGTGTGTATGTTAAATGTGTGTAGTGAGTATTGTTTGTATTGTTATATTTTTGGCTTTCTAAATGAAATAGTAGGAAAGATTTCACTAATGTCACCTATGTTTTCATGAGAGAGTATTCTAATTTAACAGAGTTATTCCACTAACAGATTGGAGCTGACATTCATGAAATTGAAATTTATTTTACTTGTGTATGAGATGAAAGTTTTAAGCAACTATTCCTGTAATTTTTTGACCTTGTTTATACTGATGTACAAAAATAGTATTCTTTATAGCCAGGATGATTTCTGTAATTGAATTAGTCCCCTACTTCATTTTCCTTTTATTTTTTAAAAGTGAAATAGAGAGCTCAAATTTTTCTGTGACTGTATCTCTCTTGACAAAACAAGCTTAATATGAGCATTCGGTGGGGGGATGGTATAAGTGGAGGGGAATGGTGGTAAAGCTCACAGTAGCCAGCATAAATATGATATTTTTCTAGTTCACTTACAACTTGTATTTTATTCCATATTATCTCCTGGCTTTAAATGTGCTTCCACTCACATCATTGCACAAATCCTTTGCTTCAGTATTATGTACCACATTTGTTTGGTGAACTGATTTAATCAAAGTTGAAAGACTTTACCCAAAAGGGTATAGAGCTAACAATTTTCCTACTGAATAATTAAATCAAACACAATTGATTTTATTTAAAATACAAGTGTGCCTTGGAGATATTGTGGGTTTGGTTTCAGACCACCTCAATGAAGCAAATATCACAATAAAGCAAGTTTCACTCGAATTGTTTTGTTTCTCAGTACATATCAAAGTTATGTTTACACCATGCAGTCATCTTTTAATTGTGCAACAGTGTTATGTCTAAAAAAACAATGCACATGCTATTGCTGCTAAGTCGCTTTAGTCGTGTCCGACTCTGTGCAACCCCATAGACAGCAGCCTACCAGGCTCCTCTTTCCCTGGGATTCTCCAGGCAAGAACACTGGAATGGGTTGCCATTTCCTTCTCCAATTCATGAAAGTGAAATGTGAAAGTAAAGTCACTCAGTCATATCCGACTCTTAGCGACCCCATGGACTGCAGCCTACCAGGCTCCTCCATCCATGGAATTTTCCAGGTAAGAGAACTGGAGTTGGGTGCCATTGCCACATACCTGAGTTTAAAATTGTTGTGTTGATAAAAAATGCTAACCATCATCTGAGCCTTCACTGAATTCTAACCCTTTTGCTGATGGAGGGTCTTACTTGATGTTGATGACTTCTGGCTTTACTGATCAAGGTGGTAGTTGCTGAAGTTTGGGGTAGTTGTGGCAATTTCGAAAAATAAGACAGCGGTGCAGGTTGGCACAGTGATTGACTCTTCCTTTCATGAATGATTTCTCTTAACATACGATGCCATTTGATAGCATTTTATCCATAATAGAACTGTTTCCAAAATTTGAGTCAACCCTCTCAGACCCAGAAGTTGCGCTTTATCATCAATTTTATGAAATATTCTAAATCCTTTGTGTTATTCCAGTAATTCATTTCACTGTCTTTGATGGTTAGGATTTGTGGTGCCCCGAAATGCTGATCGATAATGGTGGCATCAAAGATCATTTATCACAGATCACTGTAGCAACTATAATATTGATAACAATGAAAAAGTTTGAAATATTGTGAGAATTACCAAAAATGTGATATAAAGACACAAAGTGAGCAAATGCAGTTGGGAATGGTACCAATAGACTTGCTTGACCTAGGGCTGCCACAGACTTTCATTTTATTAAAAAAAAAAATCACAGTTATCTGTAAAACACAATAAAGTGGAACATGATAAAATGAGATATGTCTGTGCACTTGAAACCCAATATGATATTTACCCTGTTTGGGCCAAACTTTGCACATTTCAGTGAAGAGCAAAACAAAATAACTGACTTTCTTAAATATTTGTCTTCAATTAGTTGCTCTGCACTAGCGTTCCAAGATCGTCTGTTGTGAGGATAAGGAGTGTGTGCTCTTCCCAGGCTGCTTCACGCTTTGTCTAAGGGGAGTCTTAGTCAGAAAGTAGATACTACTTGAAGACAACCACTGTTTGTCTGGGTTTTGAGTTCCCAAAGCCTGATATCCTAAGGGAAAGAGCTGGAGCTGCTATGGAGCGGAAAGAGGAGAGCCCACGGCTTCTTTTTGCCTCTGGTTCTGGGTCAAGGTTTCATTTGATGGGTGGGGGGTATGGGAAGGAGAAAGCTGTGCAGTGCACTAGACTTTGGATTCCAGGATCCTTCCACTTCCCCCACCCCCATACCTACAGGCAGTTCTCTGGCCAGTTTGGCAGAGAAATACTGAATGTCACAGAAATTCCAGGGAATCTGTGATCCTAGACAGCAGACACAATTGCAATAATGGGTTAACGGTGACCAGAGTGCCTCCCAGGTATTCAGTCACCTGGAACATTTCTGGAAATATTACCTTGAAGCTTGGCTTGCACCCCAGAGATATTGTTGTACTCAGCCTGGCAGACTATATGTATGCAGGCAGATGTGTGTAGATGTAAGTGTAATTGCTGTACAAATACATATACTTTTAGGGCTTCCCTGATAGCTCAGCTGGTAAAGAATCCACCTGTAATGTAGGAGATGCTGGTTTGATTCCTGGGTTGGGAAGATCCACTGGAGAAAGGGGTAGGCTACCCACTCAAGTATTCTTGGGCTTCCCTTGTGGCTCAGCTGGTAAAGAATCTGCCTGCAATGCGGGAGACCTGGGTTTGATTCCTGGGTTGGGAAAATCCCCTGAAGAAGAGAAAGGCTACCCACTCCGTATTCTGGCCTGGAGAATTCCATGGAGAGAGGAGTCCTGGGGGGCTACAGTCCATGGGGTTGCAAAGAGCTGGGCATGACTAAAGTGACTTAGCACACTTCCCTGGTGGCTCAGAGGTTAAAGCGTCTGCCTCCAATGTGGGAGACCTGGGTTCAATCCCTGGGTCGGGAAGATCCCCTGGAGAAGGAAATGGCAACCCACTCCAGTATTCTTGCTTGGAGAATCCCATGAACTGAGGAGCTTGGTGGGCTGCAGTCCACGGGGTCACAAAGAGTCGGACACAACTGAGGGGCTTTACTTTACTTTACATATGCATATACAGTCAAGGTGAGTCTGATGATGGTCTTCACGACAGCTTTTGAGGTGTGTATTGTTGTTTTCTCTTTCAGAGGATCTCAAACTTTAGCGTGCATTATAAAACAAAGATTGATGGGCCCACCCATGTTTCTGATTCAGATCTGTGGATGGGCCTGGGAATTTGCTAGTTTAACAAGTTTCCAAGGGCTTGCTGAGGCTATGAATTGGACACCACACTTAAAGTGCTAGAATCAAAGAAGCTCAGAGACTTGAAGGAAAATAAGGGCCTTTCCAAGTTCACACAGCTAGACAAGCTCAATCTTGAAATTGGCATTCTAATTTTAAGTCCACTGTTTTGTTTTTATTTTTTAATTGAGACTAATGTGTTAAACTTTGTAAATTACTTTTGATCTATTATATCTCAAATGATGCTTGAAAGAACAGGGCTGATGGGAGATATTATTGTGTAATCATGGAGAAATCTAAGCTCAGATTAATTGAAATGACTTCGGCATGTCCATATAACAAGGAAATAAACAAAGAATAGAAATTAATTGAGATACCTAATTTTCAAGTCTATGTTTTTCTAGTTTTCTAAGTTGTTCTAATCAGCCAAAATGAAATGACCTGATACTTTTAGGTACTTTTCTTTTTAATCTTTATAACATACAACAACTTTTTATTAACTGCATTTTAACTGAATGGAGAGACATAGTATTAGAACTACTTACATGACAAAATTTGCATCAGTATTTAAAATAAATCTTTTGGTCTTATTTTCAGTTTCTGTACTATTAGAATAAATTAAAATTTTCTAAATCTTCCCATAACATTCCTGAGAAATATGTTTATTTGGAAGATTTCCAACTTCTAAAATACCTCATTTGTGATAAATTGATAGGAAGTATAAAGGTTGCCTAATTTATTTAAAACATAGAGTGTTTTTGAAACATCCATGGGTAGATATGGATTGTTCTATTTGAAACTATAGTTTCTTCTAAACATTCAAATCATGCATTTCATATAGAAGAGATGTTTAAAGACCATCAGTTGAGGATCTAAGTTTTTACTTGGTGCTTTCCCCTTTTCTTTGGATTTGGCAGAACAAATAGTTATTCCTTTAAAAGACTGTTTCATCGCTATGCCTGCCTGAGGCTTCATCTTTCTACATACACTTGAAAATGCACATTTGTCCCTTTCAAGGGACTCTATCTCTTTGCCAATATCTGCAGAACACTTCAGTGAAAGATATCCAGTGGCTGTTCAGGCTTCTGTTTAGAAGCTACCAGGAACTCAGCCAGACTGACAAGTGCTTCTTTAACAGCATCAAAAGTCACACACACACACAATTATGAATCCAAAAAGGTGTTTAAATTTTGAGGACCCACAAGAAATATTTCTAGAATTAAAGTTTAAGCTAGCTGTGCATGTTACACAAAGTCTGTTTTAATATTTACAGCATAAATGAATAGATGTTACTTTGCCCCAAGCAAAAAATAGCAATGTTGAAACAATAGCACACTCAGCTAGAAAGTGTGTGAAGAAGACCCCAACCAAAGGCCTGAAACACTGTAAGCAAAGACTTTTGAGAAGAAGGTAGCAGAAAGCTTTAACAGGATAGAAATGCGGATGTATTTAATTTGAACGAGGTGGAGGTCATTTTTAATATTGAATTCTTGTTAATATTCTCAACCACAAAGAAACAGTTGGATTTCAAGAATTACCTATGCTCTGGTTTAAGATTGGTTCTGTCTAGAGCTTAAATAATCCCCTCTGACCCTGAATACCTGGTAGCTTGAACACTAACAAATTTAGAATAGTATTGTCTCTACAGTGAGGGGGGTGAGATGGGGGAAACATCGCCCTAACAGTTGTAATGATGAAATAGACTAACTCCTCACCCAGCCATCTGCACTGAGCTCGTGAACCTGCAGGATACTGTCCTGCCTAAGACCCCGACCCCCACCGCCTCCTGTGTCCATGAGGCTTCCACGTTAATATTGGGTATTTTCTTACTGTCTTGGTTCCTGTGACGTGTCGACTCATTTATCCCTCTAACTCCTTGTGGTCCTTTCATCATCTCCCCATCAGATTGTCAGCTTCTTAGGCACCAGACCTAATCCTGTATCCTTTGCACTGTGGCAAACCTAGGAGAGTAGGCTTCCACGTTAATATTGGGTATTTTCTTACTGTCTTGGTTCCTGTGACGTGTCGACTCATTTATCCCTCTAACTCCTTGTGGTCCTTTCATCATCTCCCCATCAGATTGTCAGCTTCTTAGGCACCAGACCTAATCCTGTATCCTTTGCACTGTGGCAAACCTAGGAGAGTCTCAGTTCAGTTCAGTTCAGTCGCTCAGTCGTGTCCGACTCTTTGCGACCCCATGAATGGCAGCACGCCAGGCCTCCCTGTCCATCACCAACTCCCGGAGTTCACTCAGACTCACGTCCATCGAGTCAGTGTTGCCGTCCAGCCATCTCATCCTCTGTCGTCCCCTTCTCCTCCTGCCTCCAATCCCTCCCAGCATCAGAGTCTTTTCCAATAAACAACCAACAACTGGGTGAAAAATGTTCTATTTTATTACAGTAGTCTGAAATTTTCCTGTGGCTTAAAACAATCAGCTAGCTCACTGGTAAAAAGATCTGGATTCTGTGAGGATCTAGTTCAACTGTCTCCATATTTTTTTAACAATGTCTGGAATAAAATTTTAAGGTGGGATTACTGAATCTTGGCAACAGGCAACTATTACTTGCTGCAGATAGAATGCCTTTGTTTCAATTGTTCCACCATAGAAGAACCTGGATTAGTAATGAGGAAAATTGTTCATGTAAAATGTGTTACACTTTCAAAAATATTCTATTTAAAATTGATTGGCTTCAAAATTGTTCACTGATTGGAGCGTTCATATGAGCTAACAAATTTGTAGGAATTTCTTAATTTAATCAGAATAAGCAACTCACCCAAAGGCCCCAAATAAAAACTATTAATGAACCTATCAATAAATTACGCTAATTGGCCACTTATCTGGATGGTGAGATTTAAAAGAAAAATCATTTAAGAACAATAGATATGATTTGTAAAATCACTAAAGCTGACAGATTCTGAGGCTTATCCTTAAGTCCTCCTTTTAGGCAAAGTTGTGTTTATTTTGCTATCATTATTGTTCAAAACATCTTTCTTTCTAAAACCCTGAAAACTAATTTTTTAATTTATTTCATTCTCCCTCCCCTGCCTCCTTTCCATCTTTCCTCTCTACTTTCCTTCCTTAATATCCTGTAGCCTGAACAATAGGATGAAAGTGAAAGAGGAGAGAAAAAACACAACATTCAGAAAACTAAGATCATGGCATCTGGTCCCATCACTTCATGGCAAATAGATGGGGAAACAGTGACAGATTTTATTTTTGGGGGCTCCAAAAAATGCAGATGGTGACTTCAGCCATGAAATTAAAAGATGCTTGCTCCTTGAAAGAAAAGCTATGACCAACCTAGACAGCATATTAAAAAGCAGAGACATTACTTTGTCAACAAAGGTCCGTCTAGTCAAGGCTATGGTTTTCCCAGTGGTCATGTATGGATGTGAGAGTTGGACTATAAAGAAAGCTGAGCACCGGAGAATTGATGCTTTTGAACTGTGGTTCTGGAGAAGACTCTTGAGAGTCCCTTGGACTGCAAGGAGATCCAACCAGTTCATCCTAAAGGAGATTAGTCCTGAATATTCATTGGAAAGACTGATGCTAAAGCTGAAATTCCAATACGCTGGCCACCTGATGCGAAGAGCTGACTCATTGGAAAAGACCTTGATTCTGGGAAAGATTGAGGGCAGGAGGAGAAGGGAACGACAGAGGATGAGATGGTTGGATGGCATCACTGACTCAACGAACATGAATTTGAGCAAACTCTGGGAGTTGGTGAAGGACAGGGATGCCTGACATGCTGTAGACCATGGGGTCTCAAAGAGTTGGACATGACTGAGTGACTGAACTGAGCTCAAATGTGGCTAAAAATGCACGTCCAGTTTTTAGAACCTAGCTATTTCTTTTGGCAAAATAAAGAAACTGGAAGTCCTTATTCTATGTTTTCTACTATTTTTCTTAATATTAAAAAAAAAATTAAGCAAAGTATGGTGAAAAGATGATAAGCATCCCTGACCAGAGAGGAAATCTAAATCATGCAATTTTGGCAATTCAGATTAGATTCTATTAATATCCTGTCACATAAGACAGATCACTCTATCCATTCCTTATCAAGGTTAAAATAAGATACATTAATTAGAGTCTGACAGCAGTAAACATTTATTAAAGAGCACAACACAGTAAAATAATGTGTACTTCATTGAGGAAAGATGATATATAAGAGAAATTTTTCTAAACCTCAGGTAAATGTTGCTAGAGGGGAAGTATATACAAACATTCCAAATTGTGTTGAAATATGAACACAATTTCTTTTTTTCTTCAGTATTTCCATGGCCATTTCTCTAAATTCCCTTTCTGTCATGGAATGCTCTTTGATTTTCAGACATGTATTATGCAAAGCCGAGAATAGAGGCTTTTAGAAATTGTTCATTCTCACAAACTTAACTTCAAAGATCTTAACATATGGTTGTTGTTGATTGAATTTATCTTGCAGAACAAGAAACTAAGATAGGAGTTGATTCAGCAAAGAATACTATGAAGTATCACTTTATGGAAAGCCATTAACTAGGACTCTAAAGTATGAAGTAGCATGAGAAATGCAAATACAAACAATGTAATTAAGCTGTCAAATGTGATAGAGAAATTTATGTGAAAACACATGTAGCCCCAGTATTCTCTACTTCTTTTCCCTCTGGTTTTTAAGGCAACATCAAAACAGTTACTTCTGAGAATATTTATAACCTGTCAGGAAAAAGGACTGAAGAGGCTGTAGCAATGTATCCCTGAAGGAAAATGTTAGTTTCAAAGCACCATTGATGTAAATATTGCCTCTTTTCTATTTTGTGAAATGGGTTGTTATGCTGATAAGTTTGTGTTAGAAACATGGCATTAGAAACACGAGCAAATTTTTGTAATAGAAATATAGATGTGGCTTCATCTTTAATATAGGAGACATAAATCTTATCACAAAGATTGCTTTTTATGTGGTGAAATGTGGAATAGTACAGTAACAACAAAAAGATACTTAAGAGGAAGTTTGATACGGTTGTAGGGAGACAGTGTTGAGAGAAGAGGGATTTTCGTAGAGAAATGTTGCTATTTCTGCTAAGCTGTGCGAAAAATTGGAACATGTTCAAATTTTTATTGTCACAGGCATACAAAGCATTCTTACAAACATGGCCAGAATGTCTTCTCATTGGTTTTCTTTTGGTTTTATATATACACTGAGATTATTTTATATATGAAATCAAAAAATATCCCTGCAGAGAAAAAAAACAACTACAATAAAAATGTCCATTATATCATTCACAATTGAACTAATGTAACACGGAATATGATATTCTAATCAGAGGGACTTATGCCTCACTAATTGGAATTAAATATTATATGGAAGGCAATGGCACCCCACCCCAGTACTCTTGCCTGGAAAATCCAATGGACGGAGTAGCCTGGTGGGCTGCAGTCCATGGGATCGCTAACAGTCGGACAGACTGAGCGACTTCACTTTCACTCTTCTCTTTCATGCATTGGAGAAGGAAATGGCAACCCACTCCAGTATTCTTGCCTGGAGAATCCCAGGGACGGGGGAGCCTGGTGGGCTGCCGTCTATGGGGTCACACAGAGTCGGACACGACTGAAGTGACTTAGCAGCAGCAACAAAGATCTAAGAAGCAGTTTGCTTAATAATGGATGTAGGAGAGGGGAAACAGATGGGTGTATCTGTGTATTTATTTAAAAAATAGAAAACTTTTTTTGGTTGAACCTAAGGGAATTTCATTTTAGCAAAGCAATTTTTTAATGGAATGAATGCAAAACCTATAATTTCCATGTGTTCACTAACAAAAACTCTAAATAATAGCAATTTTATAAGGTTATTATAAGTACAATATTATAGATATGACATATGTGATATGATTTTGTATAATATATAAAAGTGCACACAGAAAGCAGAATTAACTCCAAGCTTTGGAAGAAAATATTTCTCAGTATTCCTGGGTATATGAAATGCCCTTAATGCAGCAGCATGGCCAGTTGTAATAACAGAGAGTCTTGTAGTTCTGTCTGTTACATGCGAGATCACATATATTCATTGATCCTGTTTAGGTGATCAGTGATTCTGTGTAGTTTCCAAAAGTAATAGTATATATTTATTTTGATAACAAAAACTGATGTTTTTTTAAAAAAAGAAAGGGCGGAAGAAAGTCAGAAGGAAGAGAATGGGGAGATGGGGGGAGGAAGAAAGAAGATATTTCATTACTCCAACATGATAAAAACACAGACAAAAACACATGTATAATCTCCAGAATTCACTGGAAGGACTGATACTGAAGCTGAAACTCCAATACCTTGGCCACCTGATGCGAAGAACTGAAAAGACCCTGATACTGGGAAGGATTGACGGTGGGAGGAGAAGGGGGGCAACAGAGGATGAGATGGCTGGATGGCATCACCAACTCAATGGACATGAGTTTGAGTAAATTCCGGGAGTTNCCTTGGCCACCTGATGCGAAGAACTGAAAAGACCCTGATACTGGGAAGGATTGACGGTGGGAGGAGAAGGGGGGCAACAGAGGATGAGATGGCTGGATGGCATCACCAACTCAATGGACATGAGTTTGAGTAAATTCCGGGAGTTGGTGATGGACAGAGAAGCCTGGCGTGCTGCAGTCCATGTGGTCGGTCGCAAAGAGTTGGACGTGACTGAGTGACTGAACCAAACTGAACTGAACTGAACTGAATCTCCAGAAGTTAGGCCTATTCAGCTTCCCCAAACCCAGCCATCATCCTTGACTCCTTTACTCCCTTTTTGTCCTTCACACTTCACCTCCATTCCAGGCTTTCCTGGTGGCTCAGACAGTAAAGAATCTGTCTACAATGCAGGAAACCTGGGTTCAATCCTTGTGGTGGGAAGATCCCCTGGAGTAGGAAATGACAACCCACTCCAGTCTTCTTGCCTGGATAGTGGACAGAGGAGCCTGGCGGGCTCAAGGAATCAGATGTGGCTGAGCAGCTAACAGTTTACTTTCACTTTCCACCTCCATTGCATGATAATCCTGCCTTGAAAAAAATCAGTATACATCAGCTTAAAACAACACATTTGTTCACAAGTGATTTTGCGAAAGCAATTTCTTGTGGCTTCAACTAGGATATGTTTTATTTCTCTCAGGGAAGTTGTCACTGAACACTGGTTCTTTATAAAGGGAAGGGGGAAAGAATCTTTCTGGTATGTTTTCCTACATTTTTCATGCATTTCATGTAGACGTTATCAACACCTTGTTATCTGTTTTGTGAGGACTGTAAATCAGGATAAGGGGTTGAGATCTGAACAGATAACCTCCAGCCCATGAAGTAAATTCATGTCTTACCCATCCACCCAGAGCTGTCAGAAGACTGAGTCCCCTCTCTGCAGGAGGAAGTGAAGAAGGAGGAGCTTGTGTCTTGTTTTTTTTTTTTTTTTAGTATAATTTATTCATTTGTGGCTGCACTGGGCCTTTGTGGCTATGAACCCGCTTTCTGTAGTTGCGGCCAGCAGGGCTATCCCCGGTTGCAGTGTGCAGGCTTCTCCTGTTGTGGAGCACAGGCTCTCAGGTGCTCGGGCAGCACGTGGGCTCAGGGGTTGTGGCTCCCTGGGCTCTGGACCACAGGCTCGGTAGTTGTGGTGCCCGGGCTTAGTTGCTCCTTGGCATGTAGGATCTCCCCGACCCAGGGATTGAACCTGTGTCTCCTGCATTGGCAGATGGATTCTTTACCCCTGAGTCACCAGGGAAAAGCCATGCATCTTCTGAATAAAGTGTGCAGTGCCTGTGTGTTCACCCTTCCTACTGGCCACACATGCACAGAGAGATCATGCTAATATACTCATCCAAAGAGTCTTATAATATTTATAACTTTGATAATATTTATGTGATTCTATGGCTCAGGACTGTAAATAAACAGCAGAGTTACTCTGAGGCTTTCCTAGCCTTCTGGATTCACATTAGTTGCTATACATGCATTTTTAATATCAGAACAGAGACAGCCAAAATCTTAAGTGCTGATTTGAAAAGTTTTTGTTAATTTAGGTCTGTATGTTCTGAAAACTCTCTGAAATTGAAATTTTGATATACTTTTATAAAGCATACTACTTTTTAGAGTGGCATAAAATCAGTAAGAACCAGGTAATGAGCCTCCAGTAATTAATGTATTTTGTAGAGGGTTTTTTTTTTTTTTAAATATTTATTGAATGATCAATATCCCATCTCTGACTGTTACTGTATTATTATGAGCCTAAAACTAGTAACACGATTGACATGAACTCCATACAAACAAAAAATAGTAACAGGAGTCTTAGAACTTTCAGACAGTGTATTTGACATTTTAGGGAGAAAATACTTAGTTGACTTAGAAAAAGTCAATCCAATTTCTGTGCTCTCTGTTCATTTTGTTTGTGTTCTAAGTGAGTCAAGATCAATAGGATCACCATGTTCATCTAAATCAGATCCGAGATATTGACCTGAAAATAGATAATTCCATTATCCTCATGGGCATGGTTTTACTATTTGGGTTATTGGTACTTACCAAGACTTCTTAGAATTTCTACTGAAATTTTGTGATAACTTTTGTTCAACTCAACAAGGGTTTCTTCAGTTCCACCAATGCTACCTCGATGGATTAAGTGGGAATGGGTGGTGTCAAAACTAGTGTTGTCGAGTAACTGAAGGAAAGGGTTACAAGAGAAATGCTAGGATTGCATCAGAGCTATGACAAGATCAGACGGCTGTCTTTGTTTGGGGTCAATAAGCAATTTTCAAAACAGTGGGATGCAGTTCTCAGTTCTTCAGCTTTTCCAGGCCTTTGAACTCTCCACCAAGATGGGAGGAACAGTCTTTGTGCTCTTTCTGGAAACGTGAGAATCTTTTGAAGCTGAGTTTGCTTGTAGTTAGTGCAAATGGCAAGAAAGAGAATTTAGTCAAACTATTTGCAGAAGGCTATGTAAATAATTACATGCAGGATTGATCTACTAGTTCTGGGGACTTTAGGAGAACTATTAGAAGATTTTAGAAAAATAGCCTAAGTTAGCTTGAGAGGAAGTAAGCAATAACCCATTGGGCAAATCACACAATTCTAAAAAGAACTTTTGTATCACAAGAGAAGGCTTTTTTTTTTTTTTTAAACTCATTTATGTTTCCATTCTGGAAAACCATTTTGATTTTGTTGTTTAAAAAAAAGTTTCAAGCAAATCTATTTATATCAAGGTATGATTTATGGGCAACAATAGCAAAATGTGTCTTCTTGAATTTATTTTAGGTTCCTATATCCATGTGACTAATTTTGGAAGCATCCAAGTCACAATCTCTACTCATACCAGTTTCAAAATTATGCAAGTGGAAGAGTGTACCCCTCTTTGCATTTCTGAACATCATCTCTGTTGTGAATTAATCATTAGTTCTCCTTTTGCACATATGTTGGAATTTTATATTTTAAGCTACGGATTCGGATATAGTATGTTACTGCCTTGTCACCTTCATGGATCAAATAATTGTTATCATTAGTATAATTTGGATGGTACTTCCAAGGATATGTAGCTGACTCTAAAATGGCACAAAGCTAAATTTCAAGAATAACGAATTTTTCTGTACTTTAAATTCACCATTATTGTTCTAATCTCAAATTTTAAATATACTGGACTTTTTTTTTCCCATAAATATTTTTCTGAGACTAGGTAAGAAAACTTTCTGTGATTGATTACTTGACAACTATTTCCTTGGTTTGATGTAGCCTTGGTATAATTCTAATATACTTCTATGTAACTGGGATTGTAAAGGTATTTATCTGACCCAAGTTATTGTGAGAATTAGTCAAATAATTTATGCAAAGTGCATCTGCAAAATGTATTTGGTATGTTATCAGGAATCTGGCCTTTGCTAGCATTTGTATTAGGGCTTCCCAGGTGGCTCAATGGAGAAGGCAGTGGCACCCCACTCCAGTACTCTTGCCTGGAAAATCCTATGGATGGAGGAGCCTGGTAGGCTGCAGTCCATGCTAAGGGTCAGACACGACTGAGCGACTTCCTTTCACTTTTCACTTTCGTGCATTGGAGAAGGAAATGGCAGCCCACTCCAGTGTTGCTACCTGGAGAATCCCAGGGACGGGGGAGCCTGGTGGGCTGCCATCTATGGGGTCGCACAGAGTCGGACACAACTGAAGTGACTTAGCAGCAGCAGGTGGCTCAATGGTAAAGAATTCACCTGCTAATGCAGGAGCCACAGGAGATGTGGGTTCAATACTTGGGTCAGAAAGATCCCCTGGAGGAGAAAATGGCAACCCAGTCCAGTATTCTTACCTGGAAAATCCCATGGACAGAGAAGGCCTGGCAGGCTACGGTCTATGGAGTTGCAAAGAATTGGACATGATTTAATGACTGAACACACGCATAGCATTTGTATTGCACTTTATATGTTTATAAATTTGCTCATACATATTTTTTATTTTCTTAATAGCTTTATGAAGTGATTAAGATTTAATATACCTATCCTGGGGCTTCCCTTGTGACTCAGTTGGTAAAGCTGCAATGTGGGAAACCTAGGTTTGATCCCTGGGTTGGGAAGATGCCCTGGAGAAGGGAATGGCTACCCATTCCAGTATTCTGGCCTGGAGAATNTAAGATTTAATATACCTATCCTGGGGCTTCCCTTGTGACTCAGTTGGTAAAGCTGCAATGTGGGAAACCTAGGTTTGATCCCTGGGTTGGGAAGATGCCCTGGAGAAGGGAATGGCTACCCATTCCAGTATTCTGGCCTGGAGAATTCCATGGACTGTATAATCTTTGGGGTCGCAAAGAGTCAGACATTACTGAGTGACTTTCACTTTCACTTTTCATACCTATCCTGATCTGATAGTATAAGAACTTTTAAATTTCTTTATTTCTAGGGAATATGAGTAATCTTATAAAAATACATTTAATAAAACAAGACTCAAAGCAACATAACATAATTTACAAGGTTACATATTAATTAGTAAGATACCTAGGGCCAGGCCTTAGGTGTCTTGAGTTTCAGTCGAATTTTTGATTCCATCTTGATTCCTTCCAGATGGATGAGTCTCAATGGATGTAACTGTGTTTTATCCTAAAACCATGAGAAAAATTATATGACCACAATTGAATTTTTATAAAATATTGTGACAAAAATTCTTATTTTGGAGAATTCCCTGGTGATCCAGTGCTTAGGACCCCATACTCCACTGCCAGGGGCCCAGGTTGAATCCCTTGTCAGAGAACCAAGATCCTGCAAACCATACACCGCCACCAAAAAAAAAAAGATTAAAAAATTCTCATTTTCATCCTTTGATCTCAATAACTGCTTGAAAAATATTTTTTAGCCTCCCTGGTGGCTCAGAGGGTAAAGCATCTGCCTGCAGTGCGGGAGGCCTGGGTTCGACTCCTGGATGGGGACGATCCTCTGGAGAAGGAAATGACAACCCACTCCAGTACTCTTACCTGGAAAGCCCCATGGACGGAGGAGCCTGGTAGGCTACAGTCCATGGAGTTGCAAAGAGTCAGACAAGACTGAGCGACGTCACGCTGGGCTTTCCTGGTAGCTCAGAGGTTAAAGCGTCTGCCTCCGATGCGGGAGACCCGGGTTCGATCCCTGGGTCGGAAAGATCCCCTGGAGAAGGAAATGGCACCCCACTCCAGTACTCTTGCCTNCAGACAAGACTGAGCGACGTCACGCTGGGCTTTCCTGGTAGCTCAGAGGTTAAAGCGTCTGCCTCCGATGCGGGAGACCCGGGTTCGATCCCTGGGTCGGAAAGATCCCCTGGAGAAGGAAATGGCACCCCACTCCAGTACTCTTGCCTGGAAATATTTTTATAAATATTTTTATACCAAGTGTCCTTAATTATTAATGACTGTCTTTTAGTTGAAGGGGATAAAACATAAGACTTTCTTAATTTGCTACACATTAGTCAATATCATACTCTTTGGTTATCTATAACAGTTTTTTCCTGGAAATTTTTAATGTATTCAGTTAAAGGAACTCTGTTCTTTCCAATATGAAAATAAATGTCAGTGACAAACTGGATCTTAGTACTTTTTTCTGAATTCTTAGGGAGCATACACCTTATACCACATAGGCAACGATTTGGTGCTAATGTCATATGAAACTGCAAGATTAATGTGAAGTCCACAAAACAGATTCTTTTTAATCTCTTGGTTGATTGCAGGGCAGAGGTTTACTTCCATTCTCTGCCACTTCCTTCAGCGTAGCATATAAATAGAAGTTCAATGGATCAATAATTAGAACACGACCAGTAATGCAGTAAGTTAATTAGTTACCTGTTTTGCTGGCTACTCTTGGCAGCAGATATAGCACCTGGGGCATGTAAAATAGAACATGGCAAAGATATGGACAAAACAGGTCCCTGTCACAGTTTAAAATGTTTGGGAGTTTGTGTAAAAAAATAAATACAAAAAAAATAAATTAAAAAAAAAAAGACATCTCACTCTAGGCAGAAATGTCCTCAAACGTAATGATGCCTGGCACATGACAGAGGATTCATGAAAATGTAGGTTATGAAGTGCTTTATGAGTGTCCTAAAGGGATTTGAAAAATTCTAAGTAAGCAATATCTATGGTGTACAAATAGAAAATACGCTCATTCATTTTCTTTTGCTCCATTCATTTCAACCCATTCTGTGGTAGGTTTTCTGCCCTTGGGCAGACTTATTGCCTGTGTGTGTGTGTGTGTGTGTGTGTGTGTGTAGGAATTCGCTCACAGATAATCAACCATTCTCTGATTATGAGTGGTTCTATGGTTCTATAAGAATTTCCTGGTTTAGTAATTATCATGTATAGTCCAGTGTGAGGATAAACTGCTTACTTCATTGAAGTTGAATCTTCCTCCTTCTCTCTGCTGCTGCTTTGGGCTGGAAGACTGCCATGGGAAGAGGCAGCACAGCGCATTTCCTGGCATGTTCCCGTCAACGATTCCACTGCCCCTCCCAGGGCGTTAGACTACCCAAGACTCCTCCAGGACCTCAAAGGAGGAGAGGCAGGACATGGGCTCCCTGAACTTGAATTGATCTTCCACTGACGGTTTTTCCCCGGTTATGGCAAGTATGGACTCTTTTTCTTTTCCTTCTCCCCCTTCAAAAAAAAAAAAGAAACAAACAAACAACAACAACAAACTGTACTGGAGATCTCATATCTGCGATTTCTTTGGGACAGTTGCTTGCAATGGGTTCCTTTATCTGGTCTCTTAAGATATGTCCTTGGGACATCTGCTGGGACTTCTCTAGTTTTTCTCTTCTGAGCTGTGTCATCCTCATAAGCCAGCTGTCTTGAGTATGATGGAAGGTGAGGCCAGACTAGCACATTCTCTCTCTTTTTGACCCTTACTTTTTCATGGCTTATGCAAAATCATGTAGTTTTTGCTCCTATAAATTCAGGAGGAATAAAAACTTTCCTTTTCATTACTCAGCTATGAAAGAGCTGGCTTGTGGCAATCATCTCTTTTGCAAAGTCTGTTATCAGGTGTTTCCTTTTTTTTTTTTTTTTTTAATCTTAGCAGTGTAAAATGAACAGAGGAAAAGTTCATTTCTCATGCATATGTTTGAAGGAACTAACGCTTTGTATATTAGGAAGGAAAATAGGGGTGCTTCCTAGTATGAAACTGTTCATTATTAGGTTTCTCTGAAAAATGAAATGTTCACTACTGAAGGGGAAACGGGAATGTTACGGTTCCCTTCACAATTATATAATCCCTCACGTTACAGACCTTCAGTCCCAAAGAGTAAGCCGGGTCAACTGTCTTTCATAGAGTGTTCCCAGTAGCACTGTCTGCATTGTTCACGTTGCTGCTCACAGGAGGAAAAGGTCATCCTGTCAATGAGACCTGGTGTCTGTGAGCACCAAATGTGAAGCGTGTTGTGCTTTAAGGCACGTCCACCAGGGTTGCAATTAGGCTGAATTTGGATAGATGGGATGGTGTGCAGGGCAGGAGAAGAATATTCAACAGACATCATTTAAGTAAACACTGAAAATGGGAATATTTTTGTATTTTGCTATCTGGAAATATTCTCTTATGCAAAATTTGGCAAGTTCTTTGATTTTTGTGTTAAAAGATTAATAATAGATTAATGGATATTGATGTTTTTCTCCCCAGAGGACGATGATGTAGTAGATAATAAGAGGTCTGAAGGAGGATGTGTAACCTGACCAGTAACAAGGCTAGGACCACCTGGTAGGTCTGGGTCTGAATTCTGGCCCAACCACTTGCAAACCAAGTGAGACACTTAAGCTATTTGCTATAAGACAAGTGGGATAAGACTGATTCATTAGCTTGTGATGAAAATGAATTAGAACAAATGAAGCATTCTTGGGATATTGTAAGCATTTTGGGGGTAGGGCACACTTTATCGATATTTATTTTTATCAGACTAAAATTGCTTTACAATGTTGTTTTACTTTCTGCTGTACAACAGAGTGACTCAATTATATGTGTACATATATTCCTACCCTCTTGGATCCCCTTCCATCTTCGCCATCCCACCCATCTAGGTTACCACAGAGCACTGAGCTGAGGTCCTTGTGCTATACAGCAGCTGTTTTACACATGGTAGCATACTTAATAGATGATAGCTGTCACCATCACCATCATTATTTTAAAGGTTCACCAAGAATAAGATTCTGAGTTAATATCTGTTCTATCAATCTATGTATCTGTCTGTGTACCTACCTATGTATGTATCTATCTATATCATCTATTTCCAATGTTAAGAAATATTCGGCCCCAAAGATATAAGTTAGAGGACAGACAGTGGTTGTAGAACTGCCTTTGTGTAATCTCAGGCGGCAAGGCTAAGAAACGCTTACAGAACACTGAAAGATAGTTTAAATAGCTATGGTTTTGGGGGGAGAAAATAACAAAAAGAACAGTTATATCAAGAGCTGCAAAGCCTTGAACACTGTGTATTTAGCAAACAAATTGACATACAAATTTAAAATAAAATTCCCTCATGTACTAGTGTCAGCTTTTATGTCTTGAGACTTTTCTCTGCTTTTCCTTACGCTTTGAATGTTTCAGTTATCAGAAATATCTGGTCATTAGCCACATTCTTGCTCCATGGACCGAAGACAAATTTAAGATTTTATTGAAAAATCAACCTTATTTTTTGACTAATTCTGATTAGACTTCATATACATTTCTTTCCATTGTGTGAAGATCTTTAAGCTCAAGAGATAAATATTTAAGAAAAATATGTTAATATGCTTTAAAAATAATAGTTTATAGTTTGTAGTGTCAGACATTAAAAACAAAACGAAATGATCATGGTCTGTTTATGAGTATCCTTGTGAATACTGGCCTCTTTAAACAAGCATTAACATGGTTTATATTCATAATTCAGTACAGTTCAGTTCAGTCACTCAGTCATGTCTGACTCTTTGAGACCCCATGGACTGCAGCTTGCCAGGATTCCCTGTCCATCACCAATTCCCAGAGCTTGCTCAAACTAAAGTCCATCAAGTCAATGATGCCATTCAACCATCTCATCCTCTGTTGTCCCCTTCTTCTCCCACCTTCAATTTTTCCCAGCATCAGGGTCTTTTCCGATGAGTCAGTTCTTCGCATCACATGGCCAAAGTATTGAAGTTTCAGCTTCAGCATCAGTCCTTCCAATGAATATTCAGGACTGATTTCCTTTAGGATGGACTGGATGGATCTCCTTGCAGTCCAAGTGAATCTCAAGAATCTTATCCAACACCATGGTTCAAAAGCATCAATTCTTTGGTGCTCAGCTTTTTTTAGGGTCCCAAGTCTCACATCCATACATGACTAGTAGAAAAACCATAGCTTTGACTATACGGACCTTTGTTGGCAAAGTAATGTCTCTGTTTTTTAATATGCTGTCTAGGTTGGTCATAGCTTTTCTTCCAAGGAGCAAGCGTCTTTTAATTTCATGGCTTGCAGTCACC
>SJYX01008058.1:0-71690 GCA_006410675.1 Oreotragus oreotragus | reverse complement strand
GGAGATCCAACCAGTCCATTCTGAAGGAGATCAACCCTGGGATTTCTTTGGAAGGAATGATGCTAAAGCTGAAACTCCAGTACTTTGGCCACCTCATGTGAAGAGTTGACTCATTGGAAAAGACTCTGATGCTGGGAGGGATTGGGGGCAGGAGGAGAAGGGGACGACCGAGGATGAGATGGCTGGATGGCATCATGGACTCGATGGACGTGAGTCTGAGTGAACTCCGGGAGATGGTGATGGATAGGGAGGCCTGGCGTGCTGCGATTCATGGGGTCGCAAAGAGTCGGACACAACTGAGCGACTGAACTGACTGACTGACTCTGCATCTAAGTTAAATAAGCAGGGTGACAATATACAGCCTTGATGTACTCCTTTCCCAGTTTGGAACCAGTCTGTTGTTCTATGTCCAGTTCTAAATGTTGCTTCTTGACCTGTATACAGATTTCTCAAGAGGCAGGTCAGGTGGTCTGGTATTCTCATCTCTTTAAGAATTTTCCACAGTTTGTTGGGATCCACACAGTCAAACACTTTGGTAGTCAATAAAGCAGAAGTAGATGTTTTTCTGGAACTCTTTTGCTTTCCCGATGAGCCAATGAATGTTGGCAATTTGATCTTTGGTTCTTCTGCCTTTGTTAAATCCAACTTGAACATTTGGAAGTTCACAGACAGTTCATGTCCTGTTAAAGTCTGGCTTGGAGGATTTTGAGCATTACTTTGCTGGCATTTGAGATGAATGCAATTGTGCAGTAATTTGAACATTCTCTGGCATTGCCTTTCTTTGAGATTGGAATGAAAACTGACCTTTTCTAGTCCTGTGGCCACTGCTGAGTTTTTCAGATTTGCTGGCATATTGAGTTCAGCACCTTCATAGCATCATCTTTTAGGATTTGAAATAGCTCAACTGGAATTCCATCACCTCCACTAGCTTTGTTTTGTAGTGATGCTTTCTAAGGCCCCCTTTACTTTGCATTCCAGGGTGTCTGGGTCATGAAGATCTTTTTGTATAATTCTTGTATGTATTCTTGCCACCTCTTCTAAATATCTTCTGCTTCTGTTAGTGAAGTGAAGTCACTCAGTCATGTCCGACTCTTTGTGACTCCATGGACTGTAGCCTACCAGGTTCCTCTGTCCATAGGATATTCCAGACAAGAGTACCAGAGTGGGTTGCCATTTCCTTCTCCAGGAGATCTTCCTGACTCAGGGATGGAACCCAGGTCTCCCTCATTGTAGGCAGACCCTTTACCATCTGAGCCACCAGGGAAGTTTGCTTCTGTTAGGTCCATACAATTTCTGACCTTTACTGTGCCCATCTTTGCATGAAATGTTACCTTGCTATCTCTAATTTTCTTGAAGAGATCTCTAGTCTTTCCCATTCTATTGTTTTCCTCTATTTATTTGCACTGATCTTTGAGGCTGGCTTTCTTATCTTTCCTGGCCTTTCTTTGGAACTTTGCATTCCTGTGTATCTTTCCTTTCTCCTTTGCCTTTAGCTTCTCTTCTCTCAGCTATCTGTAAGGCCTCCTCAGACAACCATTTTGCCATTTTGCATTTCTTTGTCTTGGGGATGGTCTTGATCACTGCCTCCTGTACAGTGTCACAGACCTCCATCCATAGTTCTTCAGGCACTCTGTCTATCAGATCTAAACCCTTGAATCTATTTGTCCCTTCCACTGTATAATCGAAGGGACTTGATATTCATGATTAATAACATTGTTTTGTTGAAACAGAATGAGTTTTCTGAAAACTTGATAATAATGGTTCCAGAAAGAGGACCAAAGCAAACGTTAATGACCCCAGTCATAGACATGAAGAGCTCATACTTTCATTGTAAAATGATTCTATACAGAAAAATCATGTTGAATAATTTGGCTGTTATTATATTTGATCTAAAAAATATTCAGTAGATTTTCTCCTTTAAAAAAATTTCTTTATATAGGAGATAGTACACAGATGTGCTGTAGTTACACTGAGAATACATGAATTCTCTTGTCCAGTTTATTTCAGATAATGTTTTAATTGAAGATTATTTGCCCATTGGGTAAGATATAAGCCATTGAAAGTTGAGACCTCTAATTATTTTCTGAAAATGTTGTTGCATAACATAGATGCAATGATGCAGGCAATATCTGAGACATTCCATGATGGATTCTATTCTCAGAATGACTCTTGTGTTAACCAAGGAAATGAGGGGGCTAGACTATGCATGGATTTTTTAGAAAAGCACCATCGCTTGATTATTTCATGAGTGTAAATTTGTTAAAATCAGATAATCTGCCTTGAATATGTACAGTTTCAGTTCAGTTCAGTCACTCAGTCATGTCTGACTCTTTGCAACCCCATGAATCGCAGCACACCATGCCTCCCTGTCCATCACCAAGTCCTGGAGTTCACTCAAACTCACATCCATAGAGTTGGTGATGCCATCCAGCCATCTCATCCTCGGTCGTCCCCTTCTCCTCCTGCCCCCAATCCCTCCCAGCATCAGAGTCTTTTCCAATGAATCAACTCTTTGCATGAGGTGGCCAAAGTACTGGAGTTTCAGCTTTAGCATCATTCCTTCCAAAGAACACCCAGGACTGATCTTCTTTAAAATGGACTGGTTGGATCTCCTCACAGTCCAAGGGACTCTCAAGAGTTAGTGTACTTCAATTATGCTTCAGTAAAGTTAAAAATAATCACCATCAAGTGTGAGATAAAAAATTCTGGGGACCATGTGGATAAAGACAAAAATTCTGGGGACCATGTGGATAAAGACAAAAGCTGTACTCCCTGCACAACACAGGATAAGAAATAACTGAGTTTCCAATTGGAATAGGAGGAGAAGGAAATTAGAAAAGAGTTTTTTAAAAAGCAAGTAAGCTAACTGCTTCCTCTACCTCTCATAATCTCTGTGGTGGGTGGCAAGGAAGAGAATCTAGGAATAGAAATGAGGAGTCATTTATGTTGGGGAGAAATAGGACATCTTGAGATATTGCTTCTTGGCTAGAGTTTGAAGGCAGAAGACTTGTAGAAAGGTCCAGCAACATTGACTTGAAGGACGTAGCAAACAGGATGGAAATATATGTTTCTAAGAAGCGTCACTCATGTCTGAGGAAGGTGCGGATTAGACATGGACATTTCTGTGTGCCCAAGTAGTGAGGAGTAGGACAGAAGCAAGAGAATGGGCAAATCAGATGAGTACCATTTACGTGGAAGCAGGGCTAAACCACAGGCCTCCCTGGTGGCTCAGCTGGTAAAGAATCTGCCTGCAATGCGGGAGACCTGGGTTCCATCCCTGGGTNCAAATCAGATGAGTACCATTTACGTGGAAGCAGGGCTAAACCACAGGCCTCCCTGGTGGCTCAGCTGGTAAAGAATCTGCCTGCAATGCGGGAGACCTGGGTTCCATCCCTGGGTGGGGAAGATTCCCTGGAGAAGGGAACAGTTACCCACTGCAGTATTCTGGCCTGGAGAATTCCACAGACTGTATAGTCCATGGGGTAGCGAAGAGTCGTACACAATTGAGCAACTTTCACCTGCATACATAGGGGCAAATCACAGAGTCAGACATGACTGAGAGACTGAACATGCGTGCACAGCTAAACCTAAAAGTGAAAGCTCTTTTGAGGGTCTGTGAGAAGTCTGGAGGGTAGAAATGATAGCCACCCATTAGAACCAGCAAGCACCCCAAAAGAATGGAGTTCAAGTGTTTTCAGCCCAGGATGACGGTAGAGAACAACTGTAGATCACATGAACCTCACCATCACCCCTTCGCCTGTCACGCATGACAGTATGTAAACCTCACTTTTCAATTTTGAGGGGAAGGGAAAATTGCTTAAATGGAGTCATGTTAAAATTTGAATTTTTGAGAATAATCCTAAATGGACTCTCTATAAAAAATTAAAAATACCTTGAACTTTCTCTACTAATCTGAATTCTATATGAAGAAATGAAGACAGAATCATTGCTGAATTCTGTAGGCAGTTTTTAAGTATGAAAAACTCAGTCCTACCACCAATATTTTGATCTGGGAAAGAATTGGAGAATAGAGAAAGAAAAAACAAATGCCAAAAAAAGCAAAACAAAATAAACAAACACAAAAATTGCTCTATTGGTATGGGTACTAAAACAGTAATTTTTTTTAACCTGCATCTATATTAACCTATATATCTTAACCCTGTAATAATTCATAGCAGTATTCTTGCTATGTTTGTAGTTTTGATTATATGAAATCAGATTTGAAACCAAAAATCCTATAAATTAATTTGTTTGTAATGAGAAAGTAAGATGAGAGAATGATATGTATTTGTTTCCACAAAAATCTACCACTAATAAAAGTAGGAAGGAAAGAAGCAAATGTAGTGAAAATATCTATTTGAGAAATATATTATTCATGTTGAGAATTCCATTGAAATTATGCTAAATACTTTGAAAGTAAGATTTTGATAATAAATCTTGTTTTGATTTTTATACTATATGTATATGTAAAGCTAGATAGATTCATATATATAGCTTTCTGTAAGTGCGTGTGTGTGTATATATATATATATATTAAGATTAATTATTTTTTAAGTTTATGTTATGGTAAGTATATTTAAGTTTTGCCTTAATAAACAACTCAATAATTACCAGCATTCTTTTGAAGACTTCTTTTATATCAACAAAATAAAAATCTAATGTACACTAATATGGCTTTCCTGATAGCTCCATTGGTAAAGAATCTGCCTGCAGTGCAGGAGACCCCAGTTTCCTGAGTCAGGAAGACCTGCTTGAGAAGGGATAGGCTACCCACTCCAGTATTCTTGGGTTTCCCTTGTGGTTCATCTGGTAAAGAATCTGCTTGCAATGTGGGAGACCTGAGTTGGAGACATGGGTTCATTCAGTCTCTGAGTTGGAAAGATCCCCTGGAGAAAGGAAAGGCTATGCATTCTAGTATTCGAGCCTAGAGAATTCCATGGACTGTATAGTCCATCGGGTTGCAAAGGGTGGGACACGACTGAGTGACTTTTACTTTCACACTGATATGATTAAATTGACATAAATCATTTAATAGATCTAAACAAGAGTTTGAATTCTTTGATAATCTTTTTTTAATCAAAGATGAGAAATTCACTGTTTATGTGTCCTTTTCTGCAAAAATTGTCTTTACATGACCCTTGCTTAGTTCCCTTAAGATTCACAGGTCCTGTGTTTTGCAATTATTCAGGTTGTGAAGCTTTAAACCAGCTTAGGATTCTCTTAAATCATTCTGTCACCTGGGATCCACCCCTAATTTCTCACCTTTATCCATTAATCTGCAGTCTTTCCAATATAAGTCCTTGGGAAATTCACACTCAAATGTCTCCTTTTCTGTATCTCTCTCTTAATATAAAAGTTTTCTGAAGTTTGCCATTCAAGTAAGTAAATAGAAGTCAAGATCTGTTCACATGCTGATGATGACTTAAAAAAAGATATATTTATCCAAAATTCTTCTTGTTTAAGCCTTATTATAGAAAATAAGTGAAATAAGTATATCTTTCTGTCTTCAGCAAATTCATTTACAAGATTTAAATTTGCAAAGTTTAAATAATCAAAATCTGTTACTAAAATACATTATTAATGTTAATGCTTTTTTCCCCATATCCCCCATATTTTTTTTCTTCTTTCTGATGATTGAGAGAGAATCTATGTCTATTGTCATCCTCAGTCATTTTATTAATTATGATTTCTAAAATTTTATACCTGTGTTAATCTTTTCCTCAGTGATGTCCAGACAGATTTTTCTAAAAGCAGAACTATGCATTCCTGTAGTTAAAAACTGGGCTTCCCAGGTGGCGGTACTGGTAAAGAAGTGGCCTGCCAATGCAAGAGAAGTAAGGGAAGTAGGTTTGATCCCTGGGTTAGGAATATCTCCCGGAGGAGGGAATGACAACCCACTCCAGTATTCTTGCCTGGGAAATCCCATGGACAAAGGAGCCTGGCAGCCTGAAGTCCATGGAGTTGCCAAGAGTTGGGCATGACTCAAGCGACTTAACATGCACGTAGTTAAAATATGCCAAAACCAGTAGAGTACTGTAAAGTAAAATAAAGTAAAATGGAAGCTCTTTAAAAAAAAATATGACCTACTATATACCGAAAATTCACCAAAAGTTTAAAGAAGCACAGGCTGTTATGAAGGGATTCTAAAGCAGATCAGGAAAGGCTTGATTTTGTATGAATGGTAGCATCCTCTCATATCCTGCTGGAGAAATCTTCTGCTTCTGACTTCACTCTCTTCTGTCCAGAACATTTAGGTACCTCTCTGCTTTCAAGGGCATGGTGTATTTTATTAATTCTTATGTTTGGCTCATCAGACATGTTCCATAAATATTGAGGGATGACTCAACAGACTCTTGAGAATAGAGAAGCAGTCATTACCAAAGGGTCTGGATCTGGGAGTGTCACAAAAGCTTGTTTACCTGGAGTGGAGAGAGATTTGGGTGTCTGAAGGCAAAGCACTTGTTAGGTTGCTTGAGGTCAGCCCTGGCTTTAGAAATGAATAGTGAAATTAGAGTGTGAACTCTGTTAGATTATTAATGTGTGGTGTTTCAATTACAACCAACTTGGTTACGTAATAATGACAATCCCTAATTTACAAATGTGAAAATGAGACTATGAAACTTGCACATAGTAGAGGTTGTAGAAGGGTCTTTCAGATTGTATGCATTCTTCCACTATGGGGTACTCCACTTGTGTTCACTCACTAAGTGACAGGAAACCTCTTTTTACCTCTCTTGGGAAAGATCTTCAACATCCCTGACACTGATGAAATAATGCTGCTTACTATTTAGAAACTATTTTCATGTCATTTCATATACTTTAAATTATGTAACAAGTCAGTGAGGTTAGCAAAGGTGATTATTTCTGTTTTGTATATAATGACAATTACATTGAAGAATATTAAGAGAATTGACCAAGTTTATATGTTGACAGTAGATACTGGACTCTAATCATCTTGCTCTAAGTCCAGTGCTCTCCATAATAACAAGATAATTATAGTAATTAAAAAGTAACTGTTAGTTGTAGACTATTAATGAAGTGTTTTTATCCTGCAAATAGTCTTATATAATAATCATATGTATGATTCTTAACTTTATGTTTGATTCCCTTCCCCTTCCCCTTCATCAGATATATTATCCAAATGTGACTAAATAGCTTGTCTGGCTAATGTCACAACTTTTAACAGGAGGCAACTGATAGAATATTTATTGAATTACTACTTGTTTGCTTAAATAAAGATCTATACTTTCTGCAGTCTAGATAGTTTCCACAGTTTACAAAACTGTAAACACTCTACAGGACTTTTCAGACCTAAGCTAATTGACAGAAGTGAGTGACTGTGTTGCACTTTGGAAAAAAAAATGTTTCGAGATGATGCATAAGATTCCATTTGCTTGTAGTTGCTTCCCATACATAGAGTTAAACTTAAAGGCATGGGCAAAAGAAATATATTACTTATATAGAAAGGGAGAAATGTGAAAAAAAATCAGAAAAAGTTAGAGGTAAAATATTCATTTATGTATATTTAATTTAGAGACTACTGTGTTCTAGGCTGTGGCTATTATTTAAGCTTTATGCCATCTTAAACGGAGAAGGTAATGACACCCCACTCCAGTACTCTTGCCTGGAAATTCCTATGGATGGAGGATCCTGGTAGGGTGCAGTCCATAGGGTCGCTAAGAGTCAGATACGACTGAGCGACTTCACTTTCACTTTTCACTTTCATGCATTGGAGAAGGAAATGGCAACCCACTCCAGTATTCTTGCCTGGAGAATCCCAGGGACGGGGGAGCCTGGTGGGCTGCCGTCTTATGGGGTCACACAGAGTCGAACACGACTGAAGTGACTTACCAGCAGCCATCTTAAAAAAACACACATATTCTAATATTGTGCAAATAATGAAACTGAATCCCATTTATGTTATATGATCTTCTCCAGGCCCCTTAGGTGGTGTTGAGGCTATTAACCAAACCTAGGGTTTCTGATTTACAAGACTTTTCATTTTGTTACATATTTTATCATATGATGGTGAGACATAATAGGTTGATTTAAAAAATTTTTTTCTGTTACTCACCCAATAAGTTGGGACTATTTGTGAATCTGAATCTTTTCCTCTTTCACTGCCTTCTTAAATATAAGCTCTTACTATTTTCTTCCTCTTGTCTGAGAGTGACTATGCCAAGTAAAGTAAGGCTTACTTTTCTTTGCACTTTTTACCATAAGCTGTTCTGTGATATTTCCTAAGACTTCATTCTTATACAACTAAATTATACTGAATGAGGCAAACAAATTTATTTTGTCTCTTGCAGAAGAATATACAGTAAATACTGACAGAATTAATAGACCTGTCAACTGGCTGCTGAGTAAATGTGTGAGATATTCATGCCATTTTCTCTCTGAAAGTAGCATTTCTCATTGATTTATGGTTAAGCATATCACGAATAAGAAACTGCCAAATAAAAACACCCGAGCTGATAATTTAAGGAAATATTCAAAGCGAAAAGAAAGTCACTGGAGCTTCACAATTGCTATAGTCATGGCTGAATACACTTAAAGTCAAGAGCATGCGCAGATCTTATTGTTGTACCTGAGGCCATGTAGGGTGCAGGGTACTGGCTGAACTCTGCACCGAGGAGTAGAGGCTTCTGGGAGAAAGACACATTTCACACCTGAGTAGATTTTTGCAAAGTGAAATTGGTGCTTCCTTCTGTTAGAGAATTCTGGTCCTGAAGGATTTATTTTTTTCCAAAAATATCCCCTAAATTATTTCATATCTTGATTTTGAGTTCAGTTTCCTACAGAGGTTTTAAGGCTGTATTTTCATCTAGTTATTTATTTTCTTACTTTTATTTCTTTAACATTTAGCACAGTTCTGAAGCCAATACCATGGAATATATATGTGTATATATATATATATATATGTATGCATATGTATATAGATATGTATATATACATACATATACGTACAAACCCTGGAGGAGGGCATGGCAAGCCACTCCAGTATTTATGCCCAGAGAATCCAATGAACAGAGAAGCCTGGCAGGCTACAGTCCATAAGGTCACAAAGAGTCAGACACGACTGACTTAGCATGCATGACTTAGCATGCATGCATGCACACGTACAAACATACATACTGGTAATATCTACACATGCATACATACACGTGGATACACAGTGCTAATCAGTAAGAAGAGGCCCTGTTCTTGCAATTCTTTTCATTTAAAGAACCACTTTAAAAAATTATTTATTTATTCATATAATTTTTGGTTGCTCTGGGCCTTCATTGCTGTGTGTGGACTCTCTCTAGCTGCAGAGAGCTGGGGCTACTTTCCAGTTGGAGGGCCTTGGCTTCTCAGCGCAGTGGCTTCCTTGCTGCAGAGCACGAGCTCTAGGCACACGGGTTTCAATAGCTGCAGCAGGAGGACTTTAGTAGTTGGGGCGCTTGGCTCATTAGTTGTGGTACGTGGGCTTAGTTGCTTTGTGGCATGTAGATCTTCCCAGACCAAGACTTGAACTTGTGTACCCTGAATTGACAGGCAGATTCTTATGCACTGTACCACCAGGAAAGTCCTGTAGTTCTCAACGTGCAGAATTTATTTTAGTACTTCTGCTTCTATTCTTTAGGAAATAATTTTAGCAAGCTCATTGCACTTAATAGCATTTCACATAGCTAATTGCTAACATTACCATAGAAGCTAAAATTAAATTTGAAGCAGTAAACAAATTGATCATTCTTATGCAAGTTTTTTCATATGTTAAAAGTATCTTTTAAATATTCTGAACTTGAAAGCTAAGCTGTGCTTTAATTGAAAGAGTGATCGAAGAACTATAAGCATATACAGGTAAGGCCTGAAAGCTAGTTTAAATAAAAATGGAAAGAAGATCTTTCCGTTCCGTCAGTATTTACTGTATATTCTTCTGCAAGATCTTCTGCTCGGATCTTCATCTTCAAAATTATATTGGTAGCGAGAAGGCCATTTTCTTGGAATATCTTTCTAGCAGTGGAGGGCCAAGGGAAGAAAGAAGCAATGGAGAAAAACTGACTACATGTTAATTAGTGAGACTTTTAGAAAAGTGCTCACTAGGCAAAAATCACAGTGATAAGTACTTCTTGATCTGGCTTTCATCCCAAACCTCTTAATGCAGTGATAGTACTGTGGCATGTGAAAACTGAATCTCAGATTATTTTGTGACCAAAAATACTCCCTTTATCACTATTTATGTACCCTTCCAAAGCTCTTAAACTTCAGATACGCGAGCCCCACCCTGCCATGGCACATTTCCTCCTTCTCTATCTCAAATCTTTGTTGAGGACCATCTCCATGTGTTGGACCTTTTCCCCTTTCTCTTACAATCATTGGAGGTGACTAGTCTAATAAAGAGAGTTACATGATAAGGCATTGTTATATCAGATACCATATTGCCAACTTTATGGTAATTTTTAGTGTGAAGTTTTAGCAATAATGCTGCTGCTAAGTCACTTCAGTCATGTCCTACTCTGTGCGACCCCATAACATGGCAGCCCACCAGGCTCCCCCGTCCCTGGGATTCTCCAGGCAAGAACACTGGAGTGGGTTGCCATTTCCTTCTCCAATCTCCAATGCATGAAAGTGAAAAGTGAAAGTGAAGTCACTCAGTCGTGTCCAACTCTTTGCAACCCCATGGACTGCACCCTTCCAGGCTCCTCCGCCCATGGGATTTTCCAGGCAAGAGTACTTGAGTGGGGTGCCATTGCCTTCTCCATTAGCAACAGTAAGTTGTTAGAAATTCAGACTGTGGATTTCCTTTCAAACTGCAGGGAAAATGAGGATTTTATATCAGCAGACTTGCATGTTATAATGCTATGATATGCTATGCTATGCTAAGTCACTTCAGTCGTGTCCAACTCTGTGCAACCCCATAGATGGCAGCCCACCAGGCTACCCTGTCCCTGGGATTCTCTAGGCAAGAACACTGGAATGGTTGCATATTATAATATTGACATATTAATAAGCACAAATAGTAGCACATTGGGGGACAAATTTCAAAATAAACAAATCATATTTTGACAGATTTTCTCCTTCTTTTGTGTAACTGCTCCTGACCACAACTCTTTAGGTACTCAATCCTCTTCCACAGTCTACATCCTCAGTACTGTTCCCTGGTCAAACCTGGTTATTCTGGGCTTCCCCATGTCGACCTTCTTTTGCCCACA
Organism: Oreotragus oreotragus; assembly: GCA_006410675.1. Classification (NCBI taxonomy): domain Eukaryota; kingdom Metazoa; phylum Chordata; class Mammalia; order Artiodactyla; family Bovidae; genus Oreotragus; species Oreotragus oreotragus. The sequence continues at coordinate 60,495 of SJYX01008058.1, read as the reverse complement.
GCCACCCAACTTCTCTCAAATTCATGGTCTTCTTGCTGCCGTATTCCAAGGTGATTAAAGAAGATTTGTCCAACAGACAGAGTCTGTCATGATGTCATGCAGTCAGATCCATGCAGATCAAGGCAGGAGAGCAGGGCTGGGTGAGATTTGTGACTGGTAAGTAGTTATCATGGTAATGACAAGTGTGCCTGAAAGAGTGATAGTAATGTTCAGATAATTCAGTGTCAAACGTTGAAAAGTGAGAGATACATAAGCAGGAACTTTCATAGGAATAGAGAGGCATTTTCTGTACCATTTTGATATCCTATGACTGCATCCTTTATAATAATACTATACTATTAGATGATTTGTTTCTTTCAAAAAAGACAGTGGATTCCTTGAGTTCAAGGACTGGGCCTTTGGTCTTTATATTCCTAGTGCTTATCTCACAATGTATGTGTGTATGTATGGGTGTTAGTCGCTCAGTTGCGTCCAACTCTGCAATCCGGTGGACTTGTAGCCTGCCGGGCTACTCTGTCCATAGAATTCTCCAGGCAAGAATGCTGGAGTAGGTTGCCATTCCCTTCTCCAGGAGATTTTCCTGACCCAGGGATTGAATGCAGGACTCCTGCACTGCAGGCAGATCCTTTACTGTCTGAACCCCCAGTGAAGATGCTCAAGTAAATGCATGCATGTTCAGGGGTTACAGAGGAATTAAGACTTTAAAAAACCTTCTCTGCTGGAATAATTCTTTAAGTCTGGACTCTTCCGAGCTGTTCCTTGGATTTCTATCTGTAGACTTGACTGACGTCAGTCAGTCTCAAATGTTCTTGGTTTATATATCATCAGTTATGCTATGTGTGTACTAGGATGAGGGGATCTGGGGGAAGAGGAGTCTCAATTCACATATTTAGATAAGTTCAAATCAGAGAAAGAAATTAGAGATTTGCCTCAAACCTGTTTTCCCTCTTCTTCCTACAGTTTTAGCTAAACCCTGTATTGAATAACTTCCTGCTTTGTTATTGTTCAGTCTCTCAGTTGTGTCTGACTCTTTGAGACCCCATGGGCTGCAACACATCAGGCTTCCCTGTCTTTCACTATCTCCTGGAGTTTGCTCAAACATGTCCATTGAGTCGATGACCCCATCCAACCATCTCATCCTCTGTTGCCACCTTCTCCTCCTGCCTTCAGTCTTTCCCAGCATCTAAGTCTTTTCCAATGAATTGGCTGTTCACATCAGGTGGCCAAAGTATTGGAGCTTCAGCATCAGTCCATGAATATTCAGGGTTGATTTCCTTTAGGAAAGACTGGTTTGATCTCCTTGCAGTCTAAGGGACCCTCGAGAGTCTTCTCCAACACCACAGTTCAAAAGCATCGGGTGTTCAGCCTTCTTTGAGGTCCAACTATCACGTCTGTACAGGGGTACTGGAAGAACCGTAGCATAGATTTGACTGTATGGACTTTTGTCAGCAAGTTGATGTATCTGCTTTTTAATATTCTGTCTAGATTTATCATAGCTCTTCTTCCAGGGGCAAGCGTCTTTTAATTTCATGGCTACAGTCACCATACCCAGTGATTCTGGAGTCCAAGAAAATAAAGTCTGTTACTGGTCCCACTTTTTCCCCATCTATTTGCCATGAAGTGATGGGACTGGATGCTATGATCTTCCTTTTTGAATGTTGTGTCTTAAGCCAGCTTTTTCACTCTCCTCTTTCACCTTCATCAAGATGCCCTTTAATTTCTCCTTGCTTTCTGCCATTAGGGTAGTGTCATCTGTATATTTCACGTTATTGATATTTCTCCAGGCAATCTTGTTTCCAGTTTGTGCTTCATCAAGCCTGTCATTTCACATGATGTACTCTTCATGTAAGTTAAATAAACAAGGTGACAATGTATAGCCTTGAAATACTCCTTTCCCAATTTTGAACCAGTCCATTGTTCCATGTGGGCTTCTATCTGTTGCTTCTTGACCTGCATATAGGTTTTTCAGGAGGCAGGTAAGGTGGCCTGGTATTCCTATTTCTTTAATAATTTTCCACAGTTTGTTGTGATCTGCACAGTCAAAGGCTTTAGCATAGTCAGTGAAACAGAAGTAGGTGTTTTCTTCTGGAATTCTCTTGCTTTTTCTATGATCCAGTAGAAGCTGGCAATTTGATCTTTGGTTCCTCTGCCTTTTCTAAATCCAGCTTGAACATCTGGAAGTTCTCAGTTNTGAAACAGAAGTAGGTGTTTTCTTCTGGAATTCTCTTGCTTTTTCTATGATCCAGTAGAAGCTGGCAATTTGATCTTTGGTTCCTCTGCCTTTTCTAAATCCAGCTTGAACATCTGGAAGTTCTCAGTTCATGTACTGTTGAAGCCTAGCTTGGAGAATTTTAAGCATTACATGGCTAGCATGTGAAATGAGTACAATTGTGTGGTAGTTTGAGCATTCTTTCACATTGCCCTTCTTTGGGATTGGAAAGAAATCTGAACTTTTCCAGTTCTGTGACCACTGCTGAGTTTTCCCAGTTTGCTGGCCTACTGAGTGTAACATTTTAACAGCATCACCTTTTAAGATTTGAAATAGCTCAGCTGGAATTCCCTCACCTCCACTAGCCTTGTTCTTAGTAATGCTTCCTAAGGCCTGCTTGACTCTGCACTCTGTGATGTCTGGTTCTAGGTAAGTGACCACACCATCATTGTTATCTGGATCATAAAGCCTTTTTTATACAGTTCTGTATATTCTTGCTGCCTCTTCTTAATATCTTCTGCTTCTGTTAGGGCCTTGCCATTTCTGATGTTTATTGTGCCCATCTTTGCAGGAAATGTTCCCTTGGTAACTCTAATTTTCTTGAAGAGATCTCTAGTCTTTCCCATCTATTGTTTTCCTCTATTTCTTTGCATTGTTCACTTAGGAAGGCTTTCTTGTCTCTCCTTTCTGTCTGTGGAACTCTGCATTCAGATGGGTTGATCTTTGCCTCTCTCCTTTGCCTTTTGCTTGTCTTCTTTTCTCAGCTATTTGTAAGGCCTCCTCAGTCAACCGTTTCACCTTCTTGCATTTCTTTTTCTTGAGGATGGTTTTCACCATGGCCTCCTGTACAATGTTATGAACCTCCGTCCATAGTTCTTCAGGCACTCTGTCTATCAGATCTAGTCCCTTGAATCTATTTGTCACTTCTACTGTATANGTAAGGCCTCCTCAGTCAACCGTTTCACCTTCTTGCATTTCTTTTTCTTGAGGATGGTTTTCACCATGGCCTCCTGTACAATGTTATGAACCTCCGTCCATAGTTCTTCAGGCACTCTGTCTATCAGATCTAGTCCCTTGAATCTATTTGTCACTTCTACTGTATAACCATAAAGGATTTGATTTATGTCATACCTGAATGGCCTACTTGAATTAGCAACATGACATTTCTTATTGATTTTAAAAAATTGCAATAAAATACAGAGTTGAGTCCTGGAGACTGGAAACTAATACCTGTTTTGTTAAACTCTATTGTGGTAATAAAAAAGTTTTTTTGAAGTCTTTGCTTCTTCTATTACACTATCGAGTTTTATCACTATTCTATTTCTTTACACATTTATAAAGAAAAGTATATCATGATGTGTGTGGTGGAGAAAAGTAACCAAAAAATAGCCATCAAGGCCACTTTTGAATGTTGACAAATTGAGTAGTGAGGATAAGAGATAGGATACTAGTCTGTTTAAATTCCTTAATAAAACTGGATCCTAATTTTTTTTAAATTATCAAATTGGATTTATTTGCCCCACTTACCTGAAATTAAAGACTTAAATGATTAATTATAATTTAAAGATGTGATTGATATTTCCTAACATGCTTCTTGAGACTCAATATTGAAGACATTTGTTATTTTTGTAACATATAGTAATATTTATATATTATTTATGTAAGAACTGGGACTGAGTAGAAACTACATTCATAGCTAATATGTTTGATTAGGGACATACCTTCCTAACAATTTCAGATCTTGTGCACCTGTGTTGTTCTCATTAATATATTGCTATATTTTCCTATACTTTTTGACCTAGGGATTTAAGGAGCCAAGACCTTTCATAGACTCTGAGAACATTATACTATTTTAACTCTATATGAAAGTGAAAGTGTTTGTTGCTCAGTCATCTCTGGCTCTTTTAGACCCCATGGACAGTAGCCCACCATGCTCCTCTACCTATGGAAGAGTGCCAGAGTGGATTGCCATTTGCCTTCTCCAGAGGATCTTCCCACCCAGGGACTGAACTCGGGTCTCCTGCATTGCAGGCAGATTATTTACTGCATGAGCCACCAGGGGAGTCCAAAGTGCTATATTCATAGCTCTAGAGAGTAAAACAGGGGTTCAGTTCAGTTCAGTCGCTCAGTCATGTCCGACTCTTTGTGACCCCATGAATCGCAGCACGCCAGGCCTCCCTGTCCATCACCAACTCCCGGAGTTCACTCAGACTCGCGTCCATCAAGTCAGTGATGCCATCCAGCCATCTCATCCTCTGTCATCCCCTTCTCCTCCTGCCCCTAATCCCTCCCAGCATCAGAGTCTTTTCCAATGAGTCAACTCTTCGCATGAGGTGGCTTTTGCCAAAAATGAATAATGATTAGGTTAAAGAAAGTTGAAATATTCCTTTGTGTTTTTTTAAATTGTATTTTAATTTTATTTTATGAAAGTATAGTTGATGTCCAATATTGTGTTAATTTCTAGTACAGTAAAGTGATTTAGTTATATATATATATATATATATATATATATATACATACATATATACATATTCTTTTTCTTATTCTTTTCCATTATAGTTTTTTACAGGGTATTGATTATAGTTCCCTGAGCACCACAGTGGGAACTTTTTGTTTATCTACTTTACATATAGTAGTTTGTATCTGCTAATGCCAAATTCCTAATTTATCACTCCTTACTCTCCACTTTCCTCTTTGTTAAGTGTAAGTTTGCTTTCTGTCTGTAGTTTAGTAGGTTTCTGTTTCATAAATAAGTCAAATGAACCTGTATTTGTGGTTTTATCAGAAAAGACAAAAACTTTAGATTTATGTGTCCTTGAAAAACTGAGGGGAAAACAATCTACTTTAAAAAAAAATGTTTGTCTCACTTTACAAATAAATGAATATCAATCAAGTTTTTCCAAAAGATGTCAAAGATATTTAATCAAAGTGCATTGGGTATTAGGGCAAAGAATGAATTAAAAGGGAGAGTTTTATTCAACTTGCTCCAGCATATTGGTGTCCTGAGACTTTTCCATTTATAGGGGAATCCATTCAAATGTATATGGATAGAAAGCAAAAGAGGAAGCTGAGGTGGTAACAAAAATCCATTTCTCATGGTTTTGGATTTTGATAGGCTGGTCTTTTTTCTGTTCTATTCTTCCTCCTCCACTTCCTTCCCATTCTCCTCCTCCTTTCTTCCCCTTTCCCTCCCCTACATTCCCCCCTCCTCTTTTAATTCTTTACCTTTTATTGAGTTCATTCCATTCATTACAAGTACGTTACACTGATGCCCAGTTAAAATTATACTAACTACCTTAAAAGAAGTTCCTTTGGTATCTTTGCAAAACTGGTAGTTCATTAGGTCACCAAATTGTGTCTACACTATGGAAAAGTAATGTTGATAGTAAGATCTCCACTTTGGCTCAGGCGCTTCGTTTCTTCTGGAGCTGTTTCTCCAATCTTCTCCAGTAGCATATTGGGCACTTACTAACCTGTGGAGTTTGTCTTTCAGTGTCATATCTTTTTGTCTTTTCATACTGTTCATGTGGTACTCAAGGCAAGAATGCTGAAGTGGTTTGCCATTCCCTTATTCAACGGACCATGTTTTGTCAGAACTTTCTACTTATGACCCGTCCATCTTGGGTGGCCCTAAACAGCATGGCTTCATTGAGTTAGACAAGGCTGTGGTCCATGTGACCAGATTGGTTAGTTTCCTGTGATTGTGGTCTTCATTCTGTCTGCCCTCTGATGGAGAAGGATAAGAGCCTTGTAGAAACTTCCTGATGGGAGGGACTAGCTGTGGGGAATACTGGGTTTGCTCTGGTGGCTGGGCTATGCCCAGTAAATCTTGAATCCAATTTTGCCAATGAGTGAGGCTGTGTTTCCTCCCTGCAGTTTGGCCTGAGGTGACCTCCTTCCAAGGGGTTTATGCCAGCTCACCTAGGCTCCCAGGACTGTTTTAGTCAGTGCCCCTGACGCTGTGGCAGGCCTCTGCCAGAGACTCTTGAAACTCACAGACCAGTCTGTTCATTCATTTGTGGGGTTACCGCTCCTTTCTTTCAGGTCCTGGTGTGCATGAGGAGGTTTGTTGTGCCCTCCAAGAGTCTGTTTCCCCAGCCCTGTGGGAGTTCTGTAACCAAATCACACTGGCCTCCAAAATCAAATTCCCTGGGGTTCTCAGTTTCTTTGCCGAATTCCCAAGCCGAGAAATCTGTTGTGGGCCCTAGAACTTTTGCAACAGTGTGAGGAATTCTTTGGCATATTTGTTCTCCAGTTTGTGGGTTGTCTTCTTGGTGGCTCTGTAGTGGAGCTAATGGCGACCTCCTCCAAGAGGACTGATGCTACATGCCGCGCCTCCCAGGTCTGCTGCAGCCAGCACCCCTGTCTCCACAGCAGGTCACTGCTGACCTGCGCCTCCACAGGAGACACTCAGACACTCAAAGGCAGGTCTGGCTCAGTCTCCTTTGGAGCCCACTGCTCCTTTCCCTGGGTCCCAGGGCACACGAATTTTGTTTCTGCCCTCTGAGCTTCTCTAGTGGGTCTGCAATATAACTTTAAATGCATTGCACATCTCCTACAGTCTTGTTGGAGCTTCCTATTTGCACCTGGATGCAGGATATCTTTTTTTTTTGATGGGATCCAACATCCTCCTGTCAATGGTTATTCAGTAACTAGTTGCAATTTTGGTGTTCTCACAAGAGAAGATGAGCACATGTCCTTCTCTGCCATCTTAAGAAAAACTTAAGAAAAAGTGAAATCGAATTCTCTAAAGAACAATATTGTATAGCAACCTGGAACGTTAGGTCCATGAATCAAGCTAAATTGGAAGTGGTCAAACAGGAGATGCAAGAGTGAACATCGACATTTTAGGAATTGGTGACTAAAATGGACTGGAATGGTGAATTTAACTCAGATGACCGTTATATATTCTACTGTGGACAGGAATCCCTTTGAAGAAATGAAGTAGCCCTCATAGTCAACCAAAGAGTCAGAAATGTAGTTCTTGGGTGCAGTCTCAAAAACAATAGAATGACCTCTGTTCATTTCCAAGGTAACCCATTCAATATCACAGTAATCCAAGTCTATGCTCCAACCACTAATGCCTGAGAAGCTGAAGATGAACAGTTCTATGAAGACTTACAAGACCTTCCAGAAACAACACACAAAAAGATGTCCTTTTCATTATAGGGAACTGAAAAGCAAAAGTAGGAACTCAAGAGATACCTATAGTAACAGGCAAGTTTGGTCTCAGAGTACAAAATGTAGCAGTGTTTTGCCAGGAAAACACATTGGTCATAGCAAACACCCTCTTCCAGCAACAAAAGATGACTGTACACATGGACATCACCTGATGGTCGATACCAAAATTGGACTGATTATATCACTTATAGACAAAGATGGAGAAGCTCTATACAGACAGCAAAATCAAGATCAGCGGCTGACTGTGGCTCAGATCATGAACTCCTTATTGCCAAATTCAGGCTTAAATTGAAGAAAGTAGGGAANGTCGATACCAAAATTGGACTGATTATATCACTTATAGACAAAGATGGAGAAGCTCTATACAGACAGCAAAATCAAGATCAGCGGCTGACTGTGGCTCAGATCATGAACTCCTTATTGCCAAATTCAGGCTTAAATTGAAGAAAGTAGGGAAAATCACTAACCTATTGGTATATGACCTAAATCAAATTCCTTATGATAATACAGTGGAAGTGACAAATAGATTCAAGGGATTATATCTGATAGAGAGTGCCTGGAAGACCATTGATGGAAGTTCATAACATTGTACAACAGGGTGTATTCAAAACCATCCCCAAGAAAAAGAAATGCAAAAGGCAAAATGGTTGTCTGAGGAGGCCTTACAAATAACTGAGAAAAGAAGAGAAGTTAATGGCAAAGGAGAAAAGGAAAGATATACCCATCTGAGTGCAGAATTTCAAAGAATAGCAAGGAGAGATAAGAAAGCCTTCCCAAGTGATCAGTGCAAAGAAATAGAGCAATAGAATGGGAAAGACTAGAGATCTCTTCAAGAAGATTAGAGATACCAAGGGAACATTCATGCAGAGATGGGCACAATAAAGGTCAGAAGCAGAAGATATTAAGAAGAAGTCACAAGAATACACAGAAGAACTATACAAAAAAGATTTTAATGACCCAGATAACCATGATGGTGTGATAACCTACCTAGAGCCAGACATCTTAGAGTGCAAGTTCAAGTGGACTTAAGAAGCATCAGTACGAACAAAGCCAGTGGGGTGATGGAATTCCAGCTGAGCCATTTCAAATCCTCAAAGATAATGCTGTTAAACTGCTGCACTTAGCATGCAAGCAAATTAAGAAAACTCAGCCTTGGCCACAGGACTGGAAAAGGTCAGTTTTCATTCCAACCCAAAGAAGGACAATGCCAAAGAATGTTCAAACTACCACACAATTGCATATATTTCATATGCTAGCAAAGTAATGCTCAAAATTCTCTAAGCTAAGATTCAGTGTGTGAACTGAGAACTCCCAGATGTTCAAAAAGGATTTAGAAAAGGCAGAGGAATGAAAGATCAAATTGCCAACATTTGCTGGATCATAGAAAAAGCAAGGGAATTCCAGAAAAAAACATTGACTTCTGTTTCATTCCCAATGTGAAAGCCTTTGACTGTGATCACAAAAAACTGTGGAAAATTCTTAAAGATAATGAATATCAGATAACCTTACCTGCCTCTTGTGAAACCTGTATGCAGTCAAGAAGCAACAGTTAGAGCCGAACATTGAACAATGGACTGGTTCCAAAGTGGAAAAGGAGAGCAAGGCTGCATATTGTCACTGTGCTTATCTGACTTACATGCAGAGTACATCATGTGAAATCCTGGGCCGGATGAAGCACATGCTGGAATCAAGACTGTCAGGAGAAACATTAGTAACCTCAGATATGCAGACGACACCACCCTGATAGCAGAAAATGAAGAGGAACTGAAGAGCCTCTTGATGAAGGTAAAAGAGGAGAGTGAAAAAGCTGGCTAAAAACTCAACATTCAGAAAATTAAATTTTCGTGGACTCCAAAATCACTGAAGATGGTGACTGCACCCATGAAATTAAGACACTTGCTCCTTGGAAGAAAAGCTAAGACAAACCTAGACAGTGCATTGAAAAGTAGAGACATTACTTTGCCGACAAAGGTCTGTATAGTGAAAGCTATGGTTTTCCCAGTAGTCATGTATGGATGTTAAATTTGGACCATAAAAGGCTGAGTGCTGAAGAACTGATGCTTTTAAACTGCGCTTGTGGAGAAGACTCTTGAATGCCTTGGACAGCAATGGGATCAAACAAGTCAATTCTAAAGGAAATTAATCCTGAATATTCATTGAAAAGACTGATGTTGAAGGTAAAGCTCCAGTACTTTGGCCACCTGATGCAAAGAACGGACTCATTGGAAAATACCTTGATGCTGGGAAACATCGAAGGCAGGAGAAGTGTATGATAGAGGGCAAGATGGTTGGATGACATCACCAACTCAATGGACATGAGTTTAAGCATACTCCTGGAAATAGTGAAAGACAAGGAAGCCTGGTGTGCTGCATTCCATGGGGTCACATAGAGCTGAACACAACTGAGTGACTGAACAATACTATAGTAAGATCTCATTTTGGAGAGGAGTGTTAATTGCTCAGTTGTGTGGAATCTTTGCAATCCCATAGACTGTAGGCTGCCAGCCTCCTCTATCCATGGAATTCCCCAGGCAGTAGTCTTGGAGTGGGTTGTCATTCCCTTCTCCAGGGTATCTTCCTGACCCAGGGACTGAACCCAGGTCTTGTATTGCAGACAGGTTCTTTGCTATCTGAGCCACCAGGGAAGCTCCTCAGATATGAATTGTCTATTAGTAAGATCTCAGTTTAGTATAATATAATTGTAGGTCATTTTCTCTTTTACAGATCATTCTTTTGTTTGGTCACAGGTAATCTTGCTCAAAGCATTTCCAATTTAGAGTCATAACTTTGCATTAAAAAATGTTAGAAGAATTCTGGTGATTTGTACTTTATAAAAAACTTTGATCTCTTTTTAATATACCATATAAAACATGAAATTCTAATACCTTGCTTAATTAAATTTATAAATAAGTCTTGATATATTCTTAAGCATATTTGTTTGCTACCATATGGCACACAAATATAAAATGTATGTTGTTAAAATAGATTACTATTGGTATTGAAAATATGGCAGCCTATGTGTTTTTTTAATACTCAGTACTTTTAGTAAATAAGGTAGTATATGTTGCAGATGTGGTTACACACAGACACACAACACGCACACACACATCTTTGTTTTCGCTGATATCGTCTCTCTTCCTTATTGTTTACCCACATGTGAAGTTTTCCTTTAACTTTCAGTTACTTCATATTACCCATCATCAGGCTGTGAGCTTATTAAGGGCAAGGATGTTGTGTATTTAAACTTTACCATCAATGTTTAGCACCATATCAGGCACATAGTAGGAGATAAGTAAATGCTATGTGGATTTGCACTCCTGTGTATACTGAATGTAATAAATCCTGTAAGGAGGCTTGCTTAGTGTGCTTGAGGGGTAAGTGAGCAAAATGTGAGAGAATCACACAAGGGAAAAATCTGATCTCTGGGCACACAGTGGCTGTGGCAGCCCATTTTTCTGAAGCAGCTTCGGTGAACACCTGCTCCCCATCTCACATGCCCCGGGTTCTGAGTGGCAGGGGTGGAGCAGTGGTGTTTCACCTGTACTTGCCCAGCAGGCCAGCCGCTACTTTTGCCTGTTAACACACACATCAAGTCCTCTGGCCCTCTTGGAGATTCCTTAAGCTCCCTGGGATATTTCTGTAGACACTTTGTTGCCTAATTAGCAGCATTGGATTCTGTTGTTTGAAAACATGAGCACTAATCGATTATATCTCAGAATGCAGTAATGTGATTACAGCACATCTCTAGGTCACCCTAAGACTACTGCACCTTTAATTGAAAGATGTGGAAGAGTATGGAAGAATGTATGAATGAGAGTGTGCGATTTATATTTTCACAATTTTGTGTCAAATGGGTTTTAGTTCCGAAGTACGCAAATGAAGTTATTTTGATGTTGATTCAATATATTTTAATTGTAGACTATAAATAGTAATACCTCATATTGGACTGCATTTTCAACATTTAAATGCCTTCATATGTTATTTCATCTGATAATCTCAAAAATCCTAAAAAGAACAGGTATAACTTATGACTTTCATGCTAATCAGAAGAAAACACAAACCTAAACATAGGTGCCTCATTCTTAATTCATGCTCTGTCTAAAGATTATTCTCTGTGTTCTTACTTAAGCTATGGTTGGTCTTAAGAAGGTGGACATTATATGGCTTTGGTATCTACACTTATTTCCCTTTTTATTTAAGGGACAGAAGTATTGAGTCTCTGGGTATTTCTGTCTTGACTGACAGGAAGCATCTATAAATTGAATTATTAACTAGATGTGTCAAGCCAGCTCTACTATGTGAAGATTGCAAAAGCACTTAGACATTATTCACATATTTAGTTTTCAGTATATGCCTTGAAAATTAAAAAGATCTATTTTTTAAATTTAGACCACTCTTCTTTACAGCATAAGAAAAATGAGTTTTAAATCTTATTTGGGCATAAAGGTCTCAAAAAAAGTCCCTTGAATTTATTTACCACTAACAGTGTCTTTAAGAGATTATAATATAACATAAAATCTTCACTAAGAAAATCTGCACTTATTGTTACAGAATCATAATAATGTTACAACTATGGGAATAATATTCTGTGCTTACCTGTGTAATATGCCATTTCCTGATAGTTTACCAAGAGCTTTTCAGAAATTCTAAGTTCTAATTTGGCATAAATTGTTTCTGTAACTTATGAATATACTGCAGAAACAAATGAAAATATAGAAAAAAGCATATGTGAGAAAATATCAGATTCTAGTAATACTTAATGGTCTTGTATCTATTCATAAAGGGAAAAGGGGTTTTTATGACTAGTCTTGGTACTATTTGGAAAACCTACCATAGTCACTCTTTATTTCTCAAGGTTCCACATACAAATTTTCAGGTTTGATCTGAGTGATGCTATTTTCAGAAAATCTGGTGATACTGAAACCATGCATATCGATTTCTGGATCATGCTTCTGAATAACTGGTTTCTCAGTTTAGTGAGGGACATTTAGAAGCACATTAATATTCTCATGTCACTAAGATGTGAATGATGCATTATCATGGTAATTTCACAAATGATATCCTGGTGTGTTCAAAAGTTAATGCCATCCAGACAGTAATTAATTACATCCAAAAGGTTGTGAAATATTTAACTTGATTAGAAAGTACATTTAAAAATATATTTACTTCTGGGAAACCATATGGAAACATATACCATTTATTAACAAAACCTAGAATCAGACATCTTGAATTGATCTCATGTTAAACAATTTTGAAGAAATGTGCAAACAGTACTATTGGATTTTTACCATTGATGTGACTTTAATCCTTTCCAGAGACTAGTTGAACCTTTTAATGGATAACATAAGAATCTTTATATTAACACATAGTATTATAGGGCATAGATGATATAGAAGGCTTGATTTACTCATGAATTTTGCTTAGATTATGCTGTCATTTGGATAATTCAGAGAATTGAGGTGGGGGTTGATGGTACATTGCAAATTTAATTTTTGAAATGTTTTATTTTATATCATTTTAAAAGAACTGAATATAAGGGCTTATCATATGACAGAAATTAAAGCTCTAAATGCAGAAGGAGAGAAGCATTGCAATGATATTGCTGCAACTATATTGGCCATTTTATTGTAGAGTAGTCTTTTATCACTCTGTATTATTAAAATATCATACTCTTAATTAGATTAATTATTTAGAGCAAAGAGATACCCAAACAGTGTTCACTGGCTCACAATCTGGTACTCTGGCACAGGGGCGATAATGTGGGTAATTGCTTACTCTTACAGAAACAAATAAAGAGATCCATTTGATGAGGCGGTATCTTTCAGGTAGATGAATCTGAGCAGAACACTGTTCATGTTCTCAGGATCATCATAAACTCTGTTTCCCTGTTCCCGTCTTCTTCACCCTGCATGCATGCATGCATGCATGCTAAGTTGCTTAAGTTGTACTAAGACTGTGCGACCCTGTGGACTGTAGCCTTCCAGGCTCCTCTGTCCATGAGATTCTCCAGACAAGAATACTGGAGTGGATTGCCATGCCCTCTTCCAGGAGATCTTCCCAACCCAGGGATCAAACCCACATCTCTTACGTCTCCTGTATTGGGAGGCGTTTTTTGTTGTTGTTGTTGTCGTTGTTTTACTTTTAGTGCCACCTGGAAAGCCCCTTCCTCACCCTATTACATACCTAAAACACATCCACAGCTTTTACATGGTTCACTGATGTCTAAAAATTAATCATTAAATACGTGTTAGTCTCTTTGGGTAGAGAAGGCAATGGCACACCACTCCAGTACTCTTGCCTGGAAAATCCCATTGACGGAGGAGCCTGGTAGCCTGCAGTCCATGGGTCGCTAAGAGTCGAGCATGATTGAGAGACTTCACTTTCACTTTTCATTTTCATGCACTGGAGAAGGAAATGGCACCCAGTCCAGTATTCTTGCCTGGAGAATCCCAGGGACGGGGGAGCCTGGTGGGCTGCCGTCTATGGGGTCGCACAGAGTCGGACACGACTGAAGCAACTAAGCAGCAGCAGCAGCAGTCTCTTTGGGAAGAAGCTTTGTTTTTTCTTACTAAGTGGATATTATTGGTAAAAAGTAGCACTTTTTTTTTTTTTTCTATCAGGCTTTTTCCTACGCTTTCATGAGGGTATTAGAAACTCATGAGATGATGTGATGCAAGATGATTATTTCTGAGCAGGGGACACATGTTCCTGGAAGTATCAGTTTGAAGGATTTGGCGCTGAGGAAGAAAAAAGTGAAGTGGGAAAATAGTAGGTGATAAAGAAATGATTCACGAGTCTGTCTAGGACTGTCTGGTTGTGGGAAGGAGAATGTCTGTTTTTTTTTTTACTGTAGAGTGAAAGAGAACATCCAACTGAACATGCATTTCAAACAGTATTTAGACTCATATTGCTTAATGAAATAGCGCTATGAGAACTATAAAAAAAATAGTTAAGAGAAAAGAAATAAATAAACAAAGAGGAGACCATGTATGAAAATAAGCAAATTAGGTACCTTGCATTTTAAAAATATCATTAGCAAATCTCATTATCTTACATACTGGCCATCAAAGGAAGTTGTAAAAGCATATAAAAACAGAATTAAGGTGGAAAATATGACAGTACTAACAAGAAACTTTTCCCAAATAAGTGGTCAAGTATTTTATTCAGTCCTTTTTGTTCCTCATACTACTTGTACATCCTTTCAAAACTTGAGCCAGTGAAAAAAGAAGTAATAATCAATGTAGCTAAGAACTTTTGACTCCTTCAGGCATTTTAAGAAAAACTTCTGACTCAGTGATATGGTCTAAAAAGAATCTAAGCCACAGCCTTGGCTTCTGTTTTTATACTGACTTTTCATGAACTCATTGTAAATCCATAAGGATGCTGAGACCCAATTATATTTGTTAAAGAAAAGTGTTAGCTAAATAATTCATTGCTATTCACCTATACTTTCTCTTTTTCAATTCCTAAATCCTATCTAACCTTTGAAAATATTCTTTCTGATTTCATTAACTTTTAACTTTCCTGTTATTTTTAGGTGGTGCTTTAGTTGCTTCCCTGTGATAGTTCTCTGAGTGCAGGAAACATGTGTTCAAAGATGAATGTTCAGTGTGTAACTTAAAATTTATCACATGTGATGAATTATTTTAGAATTAAGATAATTAAAAATAGCATGTTCGTGGAGAAAACTAGGCCTAGGTCAATCGAGAAACTTTTTTTTTCTTTAAATTAATATCTCTTGATCATTCAAATTAGTTACTTTAGTAGAGACTTAAAACCCACCAGACTGGTGGACAGGTGAGCAGACAAATACTGTGAATCCTCAGAGAAGCCAAGTGTCCTTACTTAGATTTAACTTAGATCAGTTACTTAGATTTTCTTTAATCTCTTTTGAGCCATTCAAGTCTAACATCATTTTTTAGTGATTATTTGTTATACGCTCTTTCTTGTTAGGTTGCTCAATTTAAAATGAAAACATAAAACATGAACATACTTGCAAAATACAGTAATAATGGTACATCTCTGATTTTGGATGTTATTCATATTTCTCTTTCACTTTTAATTATTGATATAAGGTTATAGTCTACCTGTTCTTAAAATAGAAGAATATGTGGAAGCTGTAGTTTTCAAGTTCTAATTACCTGTAAGACTGTAGTAAGGAGTGCAAGCAAGTAATGATACCAAACAAGCAATTCTACAACTTTTGCAAGTGTGATTAGCATGTGGCAAGAATATATGTGTTTAAAGCTGACTGTGTCGTCTTCTTTCCTCAAGCCTTTTTGCTGTGATTATTTTTAATGCCACTTGAAATTCACTTGGCTCACTATTCTACTAGCTCAGGAATAAGTTTTAAAATGTTTAATAAACTTTCTTACTTTAGATCTCTCAGGAATATGTGCTAATTAGATTTGCATTTGAAAAAAAAGGTAGCAGAAAATGTTACACGGCATCACAAAATAGTGTACGTTTACTCCTTGAAAAGCAACACAATTTGAAATATTAGATAATGATCTATTGGCACAAAAAAGTGAAGACACCCTCAAAAATGACCATTTTATGGCCAAACTGATTTAGAAGAGCAGATTCATCTTGTTGTTAGGTTAGGAGTGTGAATTATTCTTCCCAAGTCAGTTTTTGTCTCAGAATGTTGCATGTGGCTGATTTCAAGTTTATATATAGCCCTGGGCTGAAAGTTAAGCCCCAAGGTTTGTGACTTAAAATTTAAAGAGAACTGACATTTATTTTTTAAGAGACTCACATACTAATATCCATGAGAACAAAACTTACTAAATTAAAGGATCATCAAATTAACTTTTTGAATGTAACTTATGTATAAATCCTTTTGAAAATCAAAATGGGGACCTTATTCTAAAGGAAATAAAGTAATCCTTATTTTATATTGTGATTTTAGAAATCGTTAGATTTTTAAAATATTTGTTACATAATATGTACAGGCTGGGTAGTGTGCTGAATCTTAAAATTAGTTTAATCAATATTTATCAAAATACTACCATTTAGTTGGCATTTTGTCCACACTGAGAATAGAGTAATAACCAGATTAGACAATGTTTTCAGACTTACTAAGT
The DNA here is from genome assembly GCA_006410675.1 of Oreotragus oreotragus. Taxonomy (NCBI): domain Eukaryota; kingdom Metazoa; phylum Chordata; class Mammalia; order Artiodactyla; family Bovidae; genus Oreotragus; species Oreotragus oreotragus. Next base: position 44,019 of record SJYX01008058.1, on the reverse strand, counting down.
TTCAGCACATGAGATTTCAACTGGAAGTTGTTCAGTCACTCAGTCGTACCTGACACTTTGTGTCCCCACGCACTACAGCACACCAGGCTTCCCTGTCCTTCGCTAACTCTCAGAGTTTGCTCAAACTCGTTCTTTGAATTGGTGATGCCATCCAAACATCTCATGCTCTTTTGTCCACTTCTCCTGCTGCCTTCAATCTTTCCCAGCATCGGGGTCTTTTCTAATGAGTTGGCTGTTCACATCAGGTAGCCAAATATTGGAGCTTCACTTTCAGCATCAGTTCTTCCAATGAATATTTGGGACTGATTTCCTTTAGGATTGACTAGTTTGATCCTCTAGTGGTCCAAGGGACTCTCAAGACTCTTCTACAGCACCACATTTCAAAAGCATCAGTTCTTTGGTGCTCAGCTTTCTTTACGGTCCAACTCTCACATTTGTACAGGACTGCTGGAAAAACCATAGCTTTGACTAGTCGGACCTCTGTCAGCAAAGTAATGTCTCTGCTTTTTAATACACTGTCTAGATATGTCTTGGCTTTGCTTGCAAGGAGGAAGTGTCTTTAAATTTCATGGCTGCAGTCACCATCTACAGTAATTTTGGAGCCCAAGGAAATAAAGTCTCTCCATATTTCCATTTTTTCTCCATCTGTTTGCATGAAGTGATGGGACCAGATGCCATGATCTTAGTTTTATGAAGGTTGAGGTTTTTTTTTTTTTCATATTGATAATCACATTAAGATTTTTTTTTAATTTTTATTTTTACTTTATTTTACTTTACAGTACTGTATTGGTTTTGGCATACATTGACATGAATCTGTCATGGGTGTACATGAACTCCCAAACATGAAGATTGAGTTTTAAGCAGCTTTTTCACTCTCCTCTTCTGCCTTCATCAAAAGGCTCTTTAGTTCCTCTTTGCTTTCTGCTCTTAGGTCAGTATCATCTGCATATCTGAGGTTACTGATATTTATCCAACAATCTTGATTCCAGTTTGTGCTTCATCTAGTCTGGCATTTCACATGACGTACTCTGCATATAAATTAATAAGTTGGGTGACAGTATACAATCGTGTTGTACTCCTTTCCCGATTTTGAGCCAGCCCATCATTCCATGTGAGGTTCTAATTGTGGCTTCTTGACGTGCATACAGGTTTCCCAGGAGCCAGGTAAGGGGGTCTGATATTGCATTTTTTTTTAATAAAAATTTATTTAGTTTAATTGGAGGCTAATTACTTTACAATATTGTATTGGTTATGCCATACATCAACATGAATCTGCTGAAAGCTGTGGTACATATACCCAATGGAATATTACTCAGCCATTAAAAAGAATACATTTGAGTCAGTTCTAATGAGGTGGATGATATTCTATTCTTTTTAAGAATTTTCCACAGTTTGTTGTGATCCACACAGTCAAAGGCTTTAGCATAGCCAATGAAGCAGAATTTTAACAGAAATGCAGAAGAGTGACTTTTCACAAATTGAAGAACACTCCAGTATAAGCAGGACCCAGATTAAGAAAGGGAACTTAAGAAGTTCAGCTCCTTCTGGCTTCCAGGCACAAGTTTTTCCTCCTCCAGAGTAAACCTCTATAGTCACTTTCCTCTCACTCATAAGTCAAAAACAAATTTGAATATTACTTTTGCAGCTGTATAAATCAAGGGTCAGCAAACTTTTTCTGAGGAAAGCTGGATAATAAATATTTCGACTTTGCTGGCCAGAAGGTTTTTGTCAGAATTACTCATCTCTGTTGTTTTAGAGTCCAAAAGCAGCCATAGCCAGTATGTAAACAAATGGATGTGGCTCTGTTTCCATAAAACTTTCTTTACAAAAGCCCCAGAAGCAAGCTGGCTTTGGCCTATGGGCTGTGGTTTACCAGTCCTGGGTGTAGATCAGATTCCAAATAGGCTACCAGGAAATTAAAAAATCAAAATTTTCTGATGGTAAAGGAAAATGGAGAAAAAATTAATCGAGGAAGAAGACTTCCATGGTGGTCCAGCAGTTGGGGGTCTGCCTATCAGTGCAGAGGACATGGGTTTGATCCTCGGTCTGGGAAGATACTGCATGCCTGGGGACAGCTAGGCTGGTGAGCCCCAACTGCTGAAGCCCAGGCAGCTAGAGCCTCTGCTCCGCAGCAAGAGAGCCCGTGAGGCGAGCGGCCCATGCGGCAAGCGGCCCGTGCGGTGAGCGGCCCGTGCGGCGAGCGGCCTGTGCGGCGAGTGGCCCGTGCGCTGCAGCTAGAGAGCAGCCCCTGCTCGCCGCGATCAGAGAGCGCACCCACAGCAAGGGGGACCCGGTGCAGCCACAAATAAATGAGGAGAATATTTTTAAAAACTCTCGAAGCAGATGATACACAATTGAATGTCTACAGCCTAAGTACTAAGCAGTTTTATTAGATGAGAAACACAGCAACTTTTGAAATTATTATTATTGTGAACCCATTTTTACATATGAGGAAATTAAGTCTTGAAGTATTAAATAACTTACCTAGGATCATAGAACTAGTATGTGAGGCTGTTGGATATCAGGTTAACACTAGCACATAATAGAGAATGAATAAAGGATTACAGATCCTAGTTTTTATCCTAGGTTGTATTGCACATATTCCTACTGTTTGTTCGTTTTTACAGCAGAAAAAGTATTGTACATGCTTTACTTTATTTCCACTGGTTTTAGCTTCTTTTGTTTGTATCTGTTACACCTTATTTTAAGAAGGCAGTGTTTTCATTGTAGTATTTTTTCTTTTTTCAGGAGCCACCAGAAATGGAACTATTAAAATTTTTCAGGCCAGAAAACACTACAGTTTCCTCAAGACCATCAGCAGAGCAACTTTCTAATCTTATTAAAACGAGTCTTCACTATCCAGAATCATTTAATCATCCCTTTCATCAAAAAAGGTTTGAGATGTGTTTTTGTTAAAATTTTTCTGCAATATACACACCTGTATATGCATGCACACACATCCACACATTTATTAATAGCATTAACACAAATACTGAAGAAGAAATTTAGAATAATATTGAGTCTACAGAAATTGCCATTAAGTAATTTACCCGTAACTATGGTTATTATGTGTTGCTACTGTAATTAACAGATGGATATTTCCTCAGCCAATCAGTTGTCAAAAGTTTTCTTTTGATGAACATATTTATCATTAAATCAAAAAGAAGGAAAACAATAGTGTATCATGTTTTTGTTTTAGACACAGAATAAACCTAAGACATGACTATGATATAGATTCATCAAACAGTTTAAATTTAGACAACATCATTGACTTAAGGTTTACCAAGTGTTAAACTTTTGGGGGGATGATGTATTTATAATTTTGATAAATAGCTTGATTACATAAATTTGAGGTTCTAAAATAAAAGGTCCTAAGTCAGGTGATACTTCAAAAAGGCGCTGGTTTGCAGATATAAAATAAGATGGAGTGAAGTCTGTTAGAGGCAGTCTGTAAATTAGAATTGAAGGTGACTTGGTAAAGTCACCGTGGGTAGGGGTAGGGAAGAGGTGGGATAGAACAGGAGAGAATGGTGACCCGTAGAACAGTGGTATTGGAGAGATGAGCTAAGGAAAGAGGAGTCCATCAAGAAGACTGGTTGAGAAGCAGCAGTCGAAGAATTAGGAAGACAAGACCAGTGATAGAAAGTGGGATCACAGAGGTGGACTGAGAGCAGTTCAAGGAGAGGAAAGTGGCTACCACTTTTAAGTGCTGCAGGAAAGTCGTTTCATTGGTTCTGATGATAAATCGTTCCTGATTTTGAGAAGACTCTTAACTGTATGGAGGGTGGAAGCATGACACAGTAGGTTTTGAGGAGAGATAGAGGCGGGAAGGAAGTAAGGATACTGGTGTAGACCATCAGCCTTTCAAGAAGCCTGGCTGTGAACAGGGATCAGGGAATACCCTTCAGTATTTTCTTACTTAGAAGACATGGATTGTATTTATGGTCTTGAAGGAAATGATGGGGCACGAGAAGGGCAACAAAAACCTTAATAGACGAAAAGGTAACACTGCAAAGTGGCAGGATTAGCTTTGGACAGAAAGATGAAAGTAGGGAGAAATTTTAACAAGTTTGCACAGTCCTCCCTTTTAGAGAGTTTATAGGAGCAAGGTTAAGTACTCAAAGTACTCTAGGAAATAAAGAGGAGAAAGGGTAGAAAATTTTAAAAATGAAATTTGAGGATAACTACTGAGAGGAATGAGAAGCCGGCTGAGAACACACAGAGTGCTGGGCAAAATGAAGACCTTCACGGAGACTTAGGAGCATCAGAAGTATCTAAAAAGTAATAACTTGAATGGTGCTAACCATTTAAAACCTTTCATTGTGAAATATAACACATAACAAGTGAAGTCACTCAGTTGTGTCTGACTCTTTGCGACCCCATGGACTGTAGCCCACCAGGCTCCTCCATCCGTGGGATTTTCCAGGCACGAGTGCTGGAGTGGGTTGCCATTTCCTTCTCCAGGGGATCTTCCCCATCCAGGGATCGAACCCAGTCTCCCGCATTTTAGGCAAGACGCTTTACCATCTCAGCCACTAGGGAAGTATAACTAGAAAAGTTCTCAAAACTGAAAATGTGTGGCCACAGTGATTCTTTTTCACAAAACTAATACCCGAAAAATCATCTCTAGGGAAGAAATTTAAAATTGCTAGCAATCTGAGAAGCCCCTCCGCATTTTAGGCAAGACGCTTTACCATCTCAGCCACTAGGGAAGTATAACTAGAAAAGTTCTCAAAACTGAAAATGTGTGGCCACAGTGATTCTTTTTCACAAAACTAATACCCGAAAAATCATCTCTAGGGAAGAAATTTAAAATTGCTAGCAATCTGAGAAGCCCCCTGTGTACTTGCCGTCCATCCCCAGTATTAGCAGTCATTTCTTTGCTCCTCTTTCTTTATAATTTTCCAACCAAGTTTACATATCTGTATTTTGATTTTTGTGGGGTTTTTGAACTTTATTGTATAAGTGGTGTTAAACAGAGTTTATTCTTTTTATGCCCACTTTCTTTCAAACTAGTTTTACTAATTAGTACATCCCCACTAGTAGTACGTGGGAGTTCCTTCTGTTGATACCTTCACCAACACTTTCTGTTGTCAGACTTTTAAAAATTTTAGCCATTTAAGTTATTTTTAAGTAGTTTTGGTCTTAAATCTTTGTCTAGGTCTTAATTGCTCAGTACTTAGTCTGTGTGCCTTTGACTGACAGAGGCATGCTGGGATCAATTGCGGAAATTAAAAAAAAAAATACAGATGCTTTGATCCTACTCCCAGAGATTCCCATTTGATTGGCCGAGGATGGGGGCAGGACATCCAGAGCTCCTAAAGTTCTCCAGGTGATTCTAATGTGCAGCCAAAGCTAAGGAAAGAAATGTTTTATCCCTACTGAACCGGTCTTGACTTCACATGCTTCCGTAGACAGTTTTGATTCCATAATATTTCATTTTACCTCACGGTTCTACTTTGTCCCTGTTTATCAAACCCTGTCCTGCTTCATGTATTTCCTGAACATCTTAGATTCCATGGTGCTGCTTAGTGGTTAAAACCTGGGCTGTGTGTTCGAGGCTGGAACATGCGATTCTTCTCCATGTGATTTTGTTAGGGTTGAAAAGCATCATAGAAACTTGGCAGTGCAGGGAAGTGTGTAAAACAGGACAGATTTGATCAAACTAAAGCAGAACAGTGAGCTAAAATAAAGCACCACAGAATTCAGACTGCATGGAAGTATGTGAAAACCAGGAAGGGTCAAGAAAGATAAGATATGGCAGTTTCTTCCAACTTGGCTGCACATTAGAATCACCTGGAGAATTTTTTAAATCCTGACGTTCAGGCCAGTTAAATCAGAACCTCTGGGGGTAGGACCCAGGTGTCTGTATATTTTAAATAAATCCTCAGATTGCCACAATAAGTGAGATACCACTCCAGAATTCAGTAGCTTACAGGGCATTTATTCCCACGCTCATGGGTCTGCAGAGCATCGACAATTTCGATTCTTCTTCAGGCTGTGGGTTGGTTGGATTCACGTCTATGCACATGTATTTTGGGGGTCAGTCCAAATGTGCAGCAACTAGCTATTATTCTTCTCATGGCATACCTCTGAAGTACAGAAATCAAACTACACATTTAAAGCTTCTGCTTGCATCAGTCATTATTACTCCACTGGCCAAATAGTCTCTCCTTCACAAGAAGGAGATCCCCATCACACAGCTGGAAGGTGAAGGGAGTGAATAATTGTTAAACAATAATCACCATTACCACAGTAATCAGGGTTGAGAATCGGTGAAGTAGAGGGTCAAATGATTGGACATTCCTGTGAAACTGAAGATCAGAAGCATAATTGAGTGAGAGAGCTGGCGATTGTGGTCAGTGAGTGGAAAAGCTGAGGAGTATTTCAGAGGTAGTTATTTTTGGTGACTAAGAAAAAAATTCACAGTTAAGTCATGAAAGATAGATGACTGAGTTTTGAACACTCCTGGTGGTTATGGAGGTGCTAGGTCAAGGGTTTGAGAAGGAGCTGAATAAATTGTCTACCTAACTGCAGATGGTGACTGCAGCCATGAAATTAAAAGACGCTTACTCCTTGGAAGAAAAGTTATGANAATATTACTCAGCCATTAAAAAGAATACATTTGAGTCAGTTCTAATGAGGTGGATGATATTCTATTCTTTTTAAGAATTTTCCACAGTTTGTTGTGATCCACACAGTCAAAGGCTTTAGCATAGCCAATGAAGCAGAAGTTTTTTTATGGTCTAACAGACTAGGGTCCGTCTAGTCAAGGCTATGGTTTTCCCAGTAGTCATGTATGGATGTGAGAGTTAGACTGTGAAGAAGGCTGAGTGCCGAAGAATTGATGCCTTTGAACTGTGGCGTTGGAGAAGACTCTTGAGAGTCCCTTGGACTGCAAGGAGATCCAATCAGTCCATTCTGAAGGAGATCAACCCTGGGATTTCTTTGGAAGGAATGATGCTAAAGCTGAAACTCCAGTACTTTGGCCACCTCATGAGAGGAGTTGACTTATTGGAAAAGACTTTGATGCTGGGAGGGATTGGGGGCAGGAGGAGAAGGGGATGACAGAGGATGAGATGGCTGGATGGCATCACTGACTTGATGGGCGTGAGTCTGAGTGAACTCCGGGAGAGTTGGTGATGGACAGGGAGGCCTGGTGTGCTGCGATTCATGGGGTGGCAAAGAGTCAGGCGTGACTGAGTGACTGAACTGAACTGAACTGAACAGATGTTGGCAATTTGAACTCTTGAACCTCTGCCTTTTCTAAATCCATCTTGAACATTTGGAAATTCTTGGTTCACATACTGCTACAACCTAGGGATGTTGAGCATGACCTTTCTAGTATGTAAAATGAGTGCAGTTGTGTGATAATCTGAACATATTTTGGCATTTCCCTTTTTTGGGTTGGAATAAAAACTGACTTTTTCCAGTACAGTGGCCACTGCTGAGTTTTTTCAGTTTGCTGGCATACTAAGCACAGCAATTTAATAGCATTATCTTTTAGGACTTGAAATAGCTCAGCTAGAATTCCATCACCTTCAATGGCTTTGTTCATAGTGATGCTTCCTAAGCCCACTTGACTTTGCACTCTAAGATATCTGGCTCTAAGTGACTTATAACACCATGGTGATTATCTGCATCATTAAAGCCTTTTTTGTATAGTTCTTCTGTATATTCTTGCCACCTCTTCTTAATATCTTCTGCTTCTCTCTTTTATTGTTCCCATCTCTNTTCCTAAGCCCACTTGACTTTGCACTCTAAGATATCTGGCTCTAAGTGACTTATAACACCATGGTGATTATCTGCATCATTAAAGCCTTTTTTGTATAGTTCTTCTGTATATTCTTGCCACCTCTTCTTAATATCTTCTGCTTCTCTCTTTTATTGTTCCCATCTCTGCATGAAATGTTCCCTTGGTATCCCTAATTCTCTTGAAGAGATCTCTAGGCTTTCCTATTCTGTTGTTCTCCTGTATTTTTTTCACATTGATCACCGAGGAAGGCTTTCTTATCTCTCCTTGATGTTCTTTGGAACTCCACATTCAGATAGATATATCTTTCCTTTTCTCCTTTGCCTTTAGCTCCACTTCTTTTCTCAGCTATTTATAAGGCCTCCTCAGACAACCATTTTGCCTTCTTGCATTTCTTTTTCTTGGAGAAGGTTTTGATCACTGCCTGCTATACAGTGTTATGAACTTCTAAGCAGTTCTTCAGGCACTCTTTGTATCATATCTAATCTCTTGAATCTATTTGCCACTTCCACTGGGGATTTGATTTAGGTCATATCTGAATGGTCCACTGGAGAAGGGAATGGCAAACCACTTCAGTATTCTTGCCTTGAGAACCCTCTGAACAGTATGAAAAGGCAAAAAGATAGAACAATGAAAGATGAACTCCCCAGGTCGGTAGCTGCCCAAAATGCTACTAGAGATCAGGAGAGAAGTAACTCCAGAAAGAATGAAGGGATGGAGCCAAAGCAAAAACAACACCCAGTTGTAGATGTGACTGGTGATATAAGTAAAGTCTGAAGCTGTAAAGAGCAATATTGCATAGGAACCTAGAATGTTAAGTCCATGAATCAAGGCAAATTGGAAGTGGTTAAACAGGAGATGGCAAGAGTGAACATCGACATTTTAGGAATTAGCGAACTAAAATGGACTGGAATGGGTGAATTTAACTCAGATGACCATTATATATACTACTGTGGGAAAGAATACCTTAGAAGAAATGGAGTAGCTATCACAGTCAACAAAAGAGTCCAAAATGCAATACTTGATGCAAATTCAAAAATGACAGAATGATCTCTGTTCATTTCCAAGGCAAACCATTCAATATCACAGTATTTCCAGTCTATGCCCTGACCAGTAATGCTGAGGAAGCTGACGTTGAATGGTTCTATGAAGACCTACAAGACCTTCTGTACAAAAGAGTCCAAAATGCAATACTTGATGCAAATTCAAAAATGACAGAATGATCTCTGTTCATTTCCAAGGCAAACCATTCAATATCACAGTATTTCCAGTCTATGCCCTGACCAGTAATGCTGAGGAAGCTGACGTTGAATGGTTCTATGAAGACCTACAAGACCTTCTGGAAATAACACCCCAAAAAGATGTCCTTTTCATTATAGGGGACTGGAATGCAAAAGTAGGAAGTCAAGAAATACCTGGAGTAACAGACAAATTTGGCCTTGGAGTACAGAATGAAGGAGGGCAAAGGCTAATAGAGTTTTGCCAAGACAACGCACTGGTCATAGCAATCACCTTCTTCCAACAACATAAGAGAAGACTCTGCACATGTACATCACCAGATGGTTGATACCAAAATCAGATTGATTATATTCTTTGCAGCCAAAGATGGAGAAGTTCTATACAGTCATCAAAAACAAGACTGGGAGCTGACTGTGGCTCAGATCATGAACTTTGTATTGCCAAATTCAGATTTAAATTGAAGAAATTGGGAGAAACCACTAGACTATTCATGTGTCGCTTTCTTCCATGATCAGTGAAAAGAAATAGAGGAAAACAATAGAATGGGGAAGACCAGAGATCTCTTAAGAAAATTAGAGATACCAAAGGAACATTTCATGCAAAGATGGGCTCGATAAAGGAGAGAAATGGTATGGACATAACAGAAACTTAAGGCATTAAGTGGAAACAGTGACAGACTTTATTTTGGGGGGCTCCAAAATCACTGCAGATGGTGACTGCAGCCATGAAATTAAAAGACGCTTACTCCTTGGAAGGAAAGTTATGACCAACCTAGATAGCATATTCAAAAGCAAAGACAATACTTTGCCAACAAAGTCCGTCTAGCCAAGGCTATGGTTATTCCAGTAGTCATGTATGGATGTGAGAGTTGGACTGTGAAGAAGGCTGAGCACTGAAGAATTGATGCTTTTGAACTATGGTGTTGGAGAAGACTCTTGAGAGTACCTTGGACTGCAAGGAGATCCAACCAGTCCATTCTAAAGGAGATCAGTCCTGGGTGCTCTTCAGAAGGAATGATGCTAAAGCTGAAACTCCAGTACTTTGGCCACCTCATGTGAAGAGATGACTCATTAGAAAAGACTCTGATGCTGGGAGGGATTGGGGGAAGGAGGAGAAGGGGATGACAGAGGATGAGATGGTTGGATTCCATCACTGACTCGATGGATGTGAGTTTGAGTGAACTCCGGGAGTTGGTGATGGACAGGGGGGCCTGGCATGCTGCAGTTCATGGGGTCGCAAAGAGTCGGACACAACTGAGTGACTGAACTGACTGACTGAAGGCATTAAGAAGAGTTGACAAGAATACACAAAAGAACTATAGAGAAAAGAACTTAATGACCCAGATAATCTCGGTGGTGTGATCACTCACCTAGAGCCAGACATCCTGGAATGTGAAGACAAGTGGGCCTTAGGAAGCATCACTATGAACAAAGCTAGTGGAGGTGATGGAATTCCAGTTGAACTCTTTCAAATCCTAAAAGATGATGCTGTGAAACTGCTCAATATGCCAGCACTTAATATGCCAGCAAATTTGGAAAACTCAGAAGTGGCCACAGGACTGGAAAAGGTCAGTTTTCTTCCAATTCCAAAGGCAATACCAAAGAATATTCAAATTACCACACAATTGTACTCATCGCTAGTAAAGTAATGCTCAAAATTATCTTAATCCCAGCTTCAACAGTACGTGAACCATGAAATTCCAGGTGTTCAAGCTGAGTTTAGAAAAGGCAGAGGAACCAAAGATCAATTTGGTCATTTCTGCTGGATCATCAAAAAAGCAAAAGAGTTCCAGAAAAACATCTACTTCTGCTTTATTGACTATGCCAAAGCTTTTGTGTGGATCACAATAAACTCTGGAAAATTCTTTAAGAGATGGGAATACCAGATCACCTGACTTGCCTCCTGAGAAATCTGTAAGCAAGTCAGGAAACAACAGTTAGAACTGGACATGGAACAACAGACTGATTCCAAATAGGAAAAAGAGTATGTGAAGGCTGTATATTGTCACCCTGCTTATTTAACTTATATGCAGAGTACATCATGAGAAACACTGGGCTGGAGGAAGCACAGGCTGGAATCAAGATTGTTGGGAGAAATACCAATAACCTCAGATATGCAGATGATACCACCCTTATGACAGAAAGTGAAGAAGAAATAAAGAACCCCTTGATGAAAGCAAAAGAGGAGAGTGGAAAAGTTGGCTTAAAGTTCAACATTCAGAAAATTAAGATCATGGCATCCAATCACATCACTTCATGGTAAATAGATGGGGAAACAATGGAAACAGTGAGAGACTTTATTTTGCGGCTCCAAAACCACTGCAGATGGTGACTGGAGCCATTAAATTAAGAGACACCTGCTCCTTGGAAGAAAATTTATGACCAACCTAGACAGTGTACTAGAAACAGAGACATTACTTTGTCAACCAAGGTCTGTTTGGTCAAAACTATGGTTTTTCCACTAGTCATGTATGGATGTGAGTGTTGGGAGTATAAAGAAAGCTGAGTACCAAAAAATTAAATGCTATTAAACTTTAGTGTTGGAGAACACTCTTGAAAGTGTCTTGGACTGCAAGGAAATCCAACCAGTCCATCCTAAAGGAAGTCAGTCCTGAATATTCATTGGAAGTACTGATGCTGAAGCTGAAACTCCAGTACTTTGGCCACCTGATGTGAATAATTGACTCATTTGAAAAGACTCTGATGCTGGGAAAGATTGAGGGCAGGAGGAGAAGGGGAGGACAGAGGATGAGATGGTTGGATAGCATCACTGGCTCAATGGACATGAATTTGGGTAAACTCCGGGATTTGGTGATCACAGGGAGGCTTGGCATGCTGTAGTCGATGGGATCACAAAGAGTTGGACACAACTGAGCTACTGAACTGAATAGTCCAGTGGTTTTCCCTACTTTATTTAATTTATTTCTGAATTCTGCCAAAATCTGTGCCACAGTCAGCTCCTGGTCTTGTTTTTGCTGACTGTATAGAGCTTCTCCATCTTCGGCTACAAATAATATAATCAATCCAATTTTGTATTGACATCTTGTGATGTTCATGTGAAGATTTGTCTTTTGTGTTGTTGAAATAGAGGATTTGCTATCAGCAGTGTGTCCTCTTGGCAAAACTCTGTTAGCTTTTACTCTGCTTCATTTTGTGCTCCAAGGCCAAACTTGCAGGTGACTCCAGGGATCTTTTGACTTCTTACTTTTGTATTCTCGTCCCTTGTGAGGAAAAGAACTTCTTTTTTTGGTGTTAATTCTAGAAAAGCTTCTAGGTTTTCATAGAATTGTTCGACTTCACTTCCTCAGCATTAGTGGTTAGGGCATAAACTTGGATTACTGTAATTTTGAATGGTTTGCCTTGGAAATGAACAGAGATCTTTCTGTTGTTTTTGAGACTGCACCCAAGAATGCAGTTCGGACCCTTTTGTTGACCTTGTTTTATCAGGGATTCTTGCCCATGGTGGTTGATATAATGGTCATCTAAATTAAATTTTCCCATTCCTATCCATTTAAATTTACCAATTCTTAAATTGTTGACGTTCACTCTTGCCATTTCCTGTTTGACCACTTCCAATTTGCCTTGATTCATGGACCTAACATTCCAGGTTTTTATGCAGTCNAATGGTCATCTAAATTAAATTTTCCCATTCCTATCCATTTAAATTTACCAATTCTTAAATTGTTGACGTTCACTCTTGCCATTTCCTGTTTGACCACTTCCAATTTGCCTTGATTCATGGACCTAACATTCCAGGTTTTTATGCAGTCTTGTTCTTTACAGCATTGGAGTTTATTTTCATCACCACACACGTCCACAGCTGGGCATCATTTCCACTTTGGCTTGACCTCTTCATTCCTTCTGGAGCTATTTCTTTAGTAGCATATTGGACATCTACCGACCTGTGGGGTTCATCTTTCAGTGTCATATTTTTTTGCCTTTTCATACTCTTCATGGCGTTCTCAAGGCAAGAATGCTGAAGTAGTTTGCCCTTCCCTGCTTCAGTGGACCATGTTTTGACAGAACTCTCCACCATGACCCATGTCATAGGTGGCTCTACATGGCATGCCTCATAGTTCCATTAAGTTACACCAAGTTGTGATCTATTTGATTGTTTTGGTTCATTTTCTGTGACTGTGGTTTTCATTCTGTCTGCTCTCTGGTGGATGAGGATATGAGCCTTGCACAAGCTTCTTGCACCAAGCGTCTTGTTCTGGTGGGCAAGGCCATGCTCAGTAAATCATTAATTCAGTTTTCTGCTGATGGGTGGGGCTGTGTTCCCTCCTTGTAGTTTGACCTGAGGCCAAACTATGGTAGGGCTAATAGTGACCTCCTCCAAAAGAACTTATGCCAGCATGCTGCACCTCCCAGGACTGCTGACATCAGTGTCCCCAGCCCCACTGCAAGCCACTGCTGACCCAACTAGAAATTAGGAAAAATATTTTAAAGTAAATTAAAAGGGTGATGAAAGATACACAAAGCTATAGGAAAAAGTTTCCTTAGGCGATTTTATTTAAGCTGTGATATGAAAGATTAGAAATAAGACCATAGGAATGAACATTCCTAAAGACAGAATGTGTGTACGAGCCTTGAGAATCTGGAACAAAGTAAAGGTGATGGACAGATATGACTGAGGAATGACCACAGATGAAGCTTTAAAGTCTTGGCTATGACCCTGTTAGTTACAGACCCTAATATACAATTACCTTCCATGTTAAATATCTCCCTTCAGATCTTCCATGGGCCACTTACAATCAAAATACTGAAAGCAAAAGTAAATATTGCCATGCTCCTCCTCCTTCATTCTTTATATCTGTAAACGCAACCATGATATACCCTGATGTTTAAGCCTAAATCATTACTGCAGCTTCTCTCTGTCATAGGCCATGAGGTTTACTCCATTCTGTTTCTTTAGCATCTCTGGACTAAGTTCTCTACTCCCCAACCCCCACCCTACCACCCCACTCCCCCTTTTATCTGGAATGCTACAATTTCTTAACTATTCTTTGGTTGCTTTCTGGAAGACACAAAACCCCCCTAGTGAAAATCTGGTTTAAATATACAGACTGATGATACCACAGGCATGCTGATAGGACACTAAAAGAGTTGTACCCACTTAATGAGTCTTCTGAGCTGAGAAACCCAGGTTTCAAGATGGGTACAAAAATGGCTTCAGGGAGCAGGGGGAGGAGAGTGATGTGGAGTTTGTCATCCGTGAGGGGTGGGGCTGGGGGGATGGTTCCATACAAGAGTTTAAAAGTTTGCTTTGCTGGTTTGTACTTCTTGCTGACACCAAGGCAGCAGACATGAACTTTCTCCTCAGCTTGCCCGCTCATGAGATGAACAGAGATCTTAAGGTTGTCGGTGGTTGAACATCAGAAATGGTGTCAAACTTTTTATTACATAGGTCCTCATGAGCTATCGAGCTCTTAAATTTACTCCCGTGTTTCAATCTAAGGGACTCTTCTAAAATTTAGATAATTTCATATTTTTTTGTTAGAGTATAACTCCATTCCTGATAAGACACATGAGTATAACTCCATGTCCTGATGATGGGATAGATTGAAGGCAGGAGAAGAAGGGGGATAACAGTGGATGAGATGGTTGGATGGTATCACTAACTCAGTGGACATGAGTTTGAGCAAGCTCCAGGAGACGGTGATGGACAGGGAAGCCTGGTGTGCTGCAGTCCATGGGGTCGCTAAGACAATACTTTGCCAACAAAGTCCGTCTAGCCAAGGCTATGGTTATTCCAGTAGTCATGTATGGATGTGAGAGTTGGACTGTGAAGAAGGCTGAGCACTGAAGAATTGATGCTTTTGAACTATGGTGTTGGAGAAGACTCTTGAGAGTACCTTGGACTGCAAGGAGATCCAACCAGTCCATTCTAAAGGAGATCAGTCCTGGGTGCTCTTCAGAAGGAATGATGCTAAAGCTGAAACTCCAGTACTTTGGCCACCTCATGTGAAGAGATGACTCATTAGAAAAGACTCTGATGCTGGGAGGGATTGGGGGAAGGAGGAGAAGGGGATGACAGAGGATGAGATGGTTGGATTCCATCACTGACTCGATGGATGTGAGTTTGAGTGAACTCCGGGAGTTGGTGATGGACAGGGGGGCCTGGCATGCTGCAGTTCATGGGGTCGCAAAGAGTCGGACACAACTGAGTGACTGAACTGACTGACTGAAGGCATTAAGAAGAGTTGACAAGAATACACAAAAGAACTATAGAGAAAAGAACTTAATGACCCAGATAATCTCGGTGGTGTGATCACTCACCTAGAGCCAGACATCCTGGAATGTGAAGACAAGTGGGCCTTAGGAAGCATCACTATGAACAAAGCTAGTGGAGGTGATGGAATTCCAGTTGAACTCTTTCAAATCCTAAAAGATGATGCTGTGAAACTGCTCAATATGCCAGCACTTAATATGCCAGCAAATTTGGAAAACTCAGAAGTGGCCACAGGACTGGAAAAGGTCAGTTTTCTTCCAATTCCAAAGGCAATACCAAAGAATATTCAAATTACCACACAATTGTACTCATCGCTAGTAAAGTAATGCTCAAAATTATCTTAATCCCAGCTTCAACAGTACGTGAACCATGAAATTCCAGGTGTTCAAGCTGAGTTTAGAAAAGGCAGAGGAACCAAAGATCAATTTGGTCATTTCTGCTGGATCATCAAAAAAGCAAAAGAGTTCCAGAAAAACATCTACTTCTGCTTTATTGACTATGCCAAAGCTTTTGTGTGGATCACAATAAACTCTGGAAAATTCTTTAAGAGATGGGAATACCAGATCACCTGACTTGCCTCCTGAGAAATCTGTAAGCAAGTCAGGAAACAACAGTTAGAACTGGACATGGAACAACAGACTGATTCCAAATAGGAAAAAGAGTATGTGAAGGCTGTATATTGTCACCCTGCTTATTTAACTTATATGCAGAGTACATCATGAGAAACACTGGGCTGGAGGAAGCACAGGCTGGAATCAAGATTGTTGGGAGAAATACCAATAACCTCAGATATGCAGATGATACCACCCTTATGACAGAAAGTGAAGAAGAAATAAAGAACCCCTTGATGAAAGCAAAAGAGGAGAGTGGAAAAGTTGGCTTAAAGTTCAACATTCAGAAAATTAAGATCATGGCATCCAATCACATCACTTCATGGTAAATAGATGGGGAAACAATGGAAACAGTGAGAGACTTTATTTTGCGGCTCCAAAACCACTGCAGATGGTGACTGGAGCCATTAAATTAAGAGACACCTGCTCCTTGGAAGAAAATTTATGACCAACCTAGACAGTGTACTAGAAACAGAGACATTACTTTGTCAACCAAGGTCTGTTTGGTCAAAACTATGGTTTTTCCACTAGTCATGTATGGATGTGAGTGTTGGGAGTATAAAGAAAGCTGAGTACCAAAAAATTAAATGCTATTAAACTTTAGTGTTGGAGAACACTCTTGAAAGTGTCTTGGACTGCAAGGAAATCCAACCAGTCCATCCTAAAGGAAGTCAGTCCTGAATATTCATTGGAAGTACTGATGCTGAAGCTGAAACTCCAGTACTTTGGCCACCTGATGTGAATAATTGACTCATTTGAAAAGACTCTGATGCTGGGAAAGATTGAGGGCAGGAGGAGAAGGGGAGGACAGAGGATGAGATGGTTGGATAGCATCACTGGCTCAATGGACATGAATTTGGGTAAACTCCGGGATTTGGTGATCACAGGGAGGCTTGGCATGCTGTAGTCGATGGGATCACAAAGAGTTGGACACAACTGAGCTACTGAACTGAATAGTCCAGTGGTTTTCCCTACTTTATTTAATTTATTTCTGAATTCTGCCAAAATCTGTGCCACAGTCAGCTCCTGGTCTTGTTTTTGCTGACTGTATAGAGCTTCTCCATCTTCGGCTACAAATAATATAATCAATCCAATTTTGTATTGACATCTTGTGATGTTCATGTGAAGATTTGTCTTTTGTGTTGTTGAAATAGAGGATTTGCTATCAGCAGTGTGTCCTCTTGGCAAAACTCTGTTAGCTTTTACTCTGCTTCATTTTGTGCTCCAAGGCCAAACTTGCAGGTGACTCCAGGGATCTTTTGACTTCTTACTTTTGTATTCTCGTCCCTTGTGAGGAAAAGAACTTCTTTTTTTGGTGTTAATTCTAGAAAAGCTTCTAGGTTTTCATAGAATTGTTCGACTTCACTTCCTCAGCATTAGTGGTTAGGGCATAAACTTGGATTACTGTAATTTTGAATGGTTTGCCTTGGAAATGAACAGAGATCTTTCTGTTGTTTTTGAGACTGCACCCAAGAATGCAGTTCGGACCCTTTTGTTGACCTTGTTTTATCAGGGATTCTTGCCCATGGTGGTTGATATAATGGTCATCTAAATTAAATTTTCCCATTCCTATCCATTTAAATTTACCAATTCTTAAATTGTTGACGTTCACTCTTGCCATTTCCTGTTTGACCACTTCCAATTTGCCTTGATTCATGGACCTAACATTCCAGGTTTTTATGCAGTCTTGTTCTTTACAGCATTGGAGTTTATTTTCATCACCACACACGTCCACAGCTGGGCATCATTTCCACTTTGGCTTGACCTCTTCATTCCTTCTGGAGCTATTTCTTTAGTAGCATATTGGACATCTACCGACCTGTGGGGTTCATCTTTCAGTGTCATATTTTTTTGCCTTTTCATACTCTTCATGGCGTTCTCAAGGCAAGAATGCTGAAGTAGTTTGCCCTTCCCTGCTTCAGTGGACCATGTTTTGACAGAACTCTCCACCATGACCCATGTCATAGGTGGCTCTACATGGCATGCCTCATAGTTCCATTAAGTTACACCAAGTTGTGATCTATTTGATTGTTTTGGTTCATTTTCTGTGACTGTGGTTTTCATTCTGTCTGCTCTCTGGTGGATGAGGATATGAGCCTTGCACAAGCTTCTTGCACCAAGCGTCTTGTTCTGGTGGGCAAGGCCATGCTCAGTAAATCATTAATTCAGTTTTCTGCTGATGGGTGGGGCTGTGTTCCCTCCTTGTAGTTTGACCTGAGGCCAAACTATGGTAGGGCTAATAGTGACCTCCTCCAAAAGAACTTATGCCAGCATGCTGCACCTCCCAGGACTGCTGACATCAGTGTCCCCAGCCCCACTGCAAGCCACTGCTGACCCAACTAGAAATTAGGAAAAATATTTTAAAGTAAATTAAAAGGGTGATGAAAGATACACAAAGCTATAGGAAAAAGTTTCCTTAGGCGATTTTATTTAAGCTGTGATATGAAAGATTAGAAATAAGACCATAGGAATGAACATTCCTAAAGACAGAATGTGTGTACGAGCCTTGAGAATCTGGAACAAAGTAAAGGTGATGGACAGATATGACTGAGGAATGACCACAGATGAAGCTTTAAAGTCTTGGCTATGACCCTGTTAGTTACAGACCCTAATATACAATTACCTTCCATGTTAAATATCTCCCTTCAGATCTTCCATGGGCCACTTACAATCAAAATACTGAAAGCAAAAGTAAATATTGCCATGCTCCTCCTCCTTCATTCTTTATATCTGTAAACGCAACCATGATATACCCTGATGTTTAAGCCTAAATCATTACTGCAGCTTCTCTCTGTCATAGGCCATGAGGTTTACTCCATTCTGTTTCTTTAGCATCTCTGGACTAAGTTCTCTACTCCCCAACCCCCACCCTACCACCCCACTCCCCCTTTTATCTGGAATGCTACAATTTCTTAACTATTCTTTGGTTGCTTTCTGGAAGACACAAAACCCCCCTAGTGAAAATCTGGTTTAAATATACAGACTGATGATACCACAGGCATGCTGATAGGACACTAAAAGAGTTGTACCCACTTAATGAGTCTTCTGAGCTGAGAAACCCAGGTTTCAAGATGGGTACAAAAATGGCTTCAGGGAGCAGGGGGAGGAGAGTGATGTGGAGTTTGTCATCCGTGAGGGGTGGGGCTGGGGGGATGGTTCCATACAAGAGTTTAAAAGTTTGCTTTGCTGGTTTGTACTTCTTGCTGACACCAAGGCAGCAGACATGAACTTTCTCCTCAGCTTGCCCGCTCATGAGATGAACAGAGATCTTAAGGTTGTCGGTGGTTGAACATCAGAAATGGTGTCAAACTTTTTATTACATAGGTCCTCATGAGCTATCGAGCTCTTAAATTTACTCCCGTGTTTCAATCTAAGGGACTCTTCTAAAATTTAGATAATTTCATATTTTTTTGTTAGAGTATAACTCCATTCCTGATAAGACACATGAGTATAACTCCATGTCCTGATGATGGGATAGATTGAAGGCAGGAGAAGAAGGGGGATAACAGTGGATGAGATGGTTGGATGGTATCACTAACTCAGTGGACATGAGTTTGAGCAAGCTCCAGGAGACGGTGATGGACAGGGAAGCCTGGTGTGCTGCAGTCCATGGGGTCGCAAAGAGTCGGATACGACTGAGTAACTGAACTGAACTGATAACTCCATTGCCATATATGAAATTCCGAGTTTCTTAAAGTGGTGTATAAAGTCCATCACTCTGGTGTTCTGCTCACACTTTCAAATTTTCTGTCACTATTTCTACATTCAGGCTCCATTTTCCAGCCACACTGGATTCACTGAAGCATCATAATGTGCCTAATTTCAAACTTCTGGATTTCTGTGGATATTCTTACCAATGTCTGAAGGACTATTCTTTGTTTTGGTACCATAAACTACTTTTTCAATTTTTAGTTTCAGATTTATTGAGGTATAATTTAAATGAAAATTTCACCCTTTAAAATTTTTTGTTTATTTTTTTAATTGTAGTATAATTGCTTTACAGCATTGTTTTAATTTCTGCTGTAGAGCATTGTCATATGTATACATAGATCCCCTCTCTCCACCAACCCCAATCCCACCCTTCTATGTCATCACAGGGCACCGAGCTGAACTCCCAGAGTCATAAAAGATGTGGTATACAAATATGGTCTGTGTAATTATAATAAAAGTCAAGTGGCGCTATGCATATTAAAAAGAAAAAAGATGTGGTACATATATACAGTGGAATATTACTCAGGCAGACAAAGGAAAGAAATGTCACCCTTTTTAAGTGTATAGCTCAGTGAAATGTGACAAATGTATGAAGTGATATAGTTACTATAATCAAAATATAGAAAGTTTCACCCACAACAAGTTGTCCTTTTAGGCTACTTTGCAGTCAAAATGCACCCTGTCACCATTTCCAGTCTGTACCAATCTGATTTATGTCTTTGTAGTTTTGCCTTTTCCATGATGTTTTATGAGTGGAATTATAAGTTTGGTAATGCTTTATTTATAACATTTACTTAGTTTAATGTTTTTGAATTATATTATCTTCCACATTTTTAAATATATTCAACAATTTGTTCTTTTTTATTGCTGAATAAATATTATGGTATAGATACACTGCAATGTGTTTATGGACTGACCATAGACATATGTGTTTTTTCCAGTTTAAGGCAATTATGAAATAAATTTTCTGTAAATATTTTCAAATAGACCTTTTTGTGTGGATATAAATTTTCATTTTTTTAAGATAAGTCTATAGGAACAGGATTGCACATTTTATGGTGAGAATAGATTTAATTTTTTAAGAAAGTACAGAACTTTTCAATATGGTTGTACCATTTTAAATTCTTACCTGATATGTATGAAGTGTTCACTGGCTCAAATCCTTATATTGATATTTTTAGTAGTTAAAAATATCCATTCTAGTAGGCAGACAGTACATCTTATTGCATTTTAAAAATAACTAATGATGATGCATATCTTTTTGTATGCTTATTTGCCATTAATATCTTATTCTGTGATGTACCTCTTCATATGTTTTTGACCATTATTTTAATTGGGTTAAGGATCCTATTATTGAATTGGATTGTCAGAGTTTTTTATGTTCTTAGAAAGATCCTTTGGCTCAGATATGTCTGCGTCTGATAACTTTTGTTAGTCCTGTTTGCTTGGCTTCAGTGGTCCTTTCCCTTGATCTGCTGCCCTACCCCAGCATTAGAAAGCTTTTAATTTTATTCCTTCACAGGAGGCAGTGGCTTTTGCTCTGGGGCCACAGAATATGGGTTTTCCTGACTTTCTCTTAGTGACTTATTGTTTTTGCATGGTGTGTGAGAAGGACCTATGAAATGTCGGGGAGTTTGTGTTTTTGTACGATATAGAGGGAGGGGGGCACTCCTTCGTACTGCTGTTTCTCCTGTCTTTCTCAGAATCATCAGTGGAGCACTTGGAGAAAGCTGGAGAATGAGTTCAAACACCTCATATATCTGGGCTCCTGAGAATTCTCAACCCTCGCTCCAGCCTAAACTCGGCATCTATAAATTTTTTAACAGTTAATTTTTTTTTCTTTTACTGTGATACCATGGTGGCTGCTTCTTTCTTGCTGACCAAAGACTTGTGGGTAGAAGAAAGGTGAGCAGAGTAGGTTATGTTGCTCAGAAAATTCTGTAGTTGAGGGTGGATAGGAAGAGATGATAAGGGGAAATGTGGGTTGTTTCTGTCTGTATAGACATCTTGATGTGTATTCTTAGTATAATTCCAATAGAAGAGTAGGACTGCTAGAAAGGTCTTTGTATAATTCTGAATCTCTTATTTTACCCAGGTAAATTCAATATTTAAATTCTAAATCAAAAGTTTATTAAAAATTTATTCACAGTTTACTTGAAATTCACATTTAAACTCTAACACCTGAAAGTGAAGGAAAATAAAATGCCTAGTGCAACACTTTGTTCTGTTGACAACTCAGGAATTTAGTTGTTATTGCACTAATCAAATAAACATACACTAAAAATTGAATTTATGTATTATATCTATATCGCATCATATACATTACATTATAATTAGTAAATAATATATATATAATTAAAGATATAAATTCATTAAAATGATATATTGGGTTAATTTTTCACTAAAGTCTACTAGGAATATGTATATTCTAAATGCTGAATCAAAATTATTTAAAAATTCATTGATGGTTCACCTCCTCTCTTTTCTCATGATGCACGATCTTGAATCTCTTTGACTTTCAAGAGTTCAGACAACCATTAAAATTCACATAATTTTGAATGGGTTTGAGGGATTTCTTTTCCAAATTATCAGCCTCCTATTAGAAGTCAATCTCAAGTATATTTAGCTTCTGTCCACACAGATCTGTTCCCTGTTTACAAAGATGTAAAAACCAAAGAGAATGTGTTAAAAACAGGTAGGAAAGCCTGACTGCATGTAAGAGTCAACACATTTCACCTGGAAGAGAACATAGAGCATATTAATAATTTGCTTCTTATTAAAAAAAGATAAGAGTCAAAGCATCTCTATTGTACTGTAAACTTAAAAGGTTAGTTATCAGGACTATTGTGAAAATCTCCTCTAATTCCAACAACTCTCTTCTTCTTCCAGGATCTCTTTCCTCCTTTATGGATGGAACGCATGGGCAGCATATGAACACTGGGCAGCTCTAGTGTTATGTTACAAAGCGTTCTCCACTCATCCCAGTTTTCCCCTTCTTGACTTTGGTTAGACTCCTAGACTATAACCTCCATTGTTTCTTCAAGAGTCAGTGGTGATCAAATAATGATCATATTTATCTAAGCCAGGCCAGATTTTAATTATCTACAATAGCACACAACTATTCAGCTTTACTGAAAGCTTGGAGGATAATTTAAAAATTATGACATAGAAGGAGATGATTTGTTTAGACTCTATATTATGTGTAAGACTAATTGAGGCAAAAAGCATGTTAAACATTCCGTAGGTTGTATCCCTCATACTCCTTAAGTCTCATTTCTCCCCAGTTTTTCATCTCACTTGATATGGGCAAAACCCCTCTCTTTGCCTTGAGGCTTTGTGCTAGGATCCATTTTATTTCCTCTTCCAGCAACTAGTATTATGTACCCTAAGGTCAGAATGTCTCCATTTACCCTGCTCTGTGATGTGGGAGGTTGTGTGAGTGAGGATTGGCTGCAGCTGGACTGTCCACAGTGAGGTGTAGCACTCCGTGATTCCAGGGTAGGCTTTGTTATGCCGAGTTCAATTCCCTTCAACATCTGCGATACAATGACTGTGAGGCAGAGAGTAAACCTTCTTCTTGATTCAAATGGAACCAGTTTAACTATGCAAACCCACAGGTCCATGAACACAGCCGCACCCCCCACCACTAGTCTCACATATGAATACACACATCTCAAAACTAATCGTCCATCAGTTTACCATCTTGATCAGTAGGTTTTACTTGGGATATGCGCAGCACAGATGGTGGGCAAAATAATCTTATGTAATATGACAGACATTTAAATTTCACTTGGTAAATGTCCAGTATGCAGTATTCTTCCAGCTTTGTTACTATATCATTGACATGTAACATTGGGTAAGTTTAACATGTACAGTGTGATGCTTTACTATACATATATACTGTAAAATAATTATCACAATAAGGCACTTGGGTCTTCAATTTACATGTATCATCCTCCATCTGAATTACTGCCGTGTTTCTCATGTAATCAAGAGTCTGTTCTCCACTCTCATGTTCCAGTAGTAATGAAACACAGGGAAGCAGCCAGGTAGAAGCCTTGCTCAGGCATCCTGTGGTGTGTTTATGTGGTCTGGGTACCAAGAGGTATACTCTTTCGCAGGAGAAAAATTCTCAGCCATGAACTTAGGCACTCAACAGGCTCTGGTGCAGATTTGTAGATTCAGTGGTATGGAAAATAGGGGTAATACAAGTGGAAGAAGAGATTATAATTAGATCACATTTGTGTCTCAAATCCAGTAATTCCTCTAGGCTAAGTTTCTGGTCAAGACCAACCAAAATTTTAAAGTAAAATATTCTTAGGAGTGTAAGGCTATCATATCTTTAATATAATTATGTCCAAGCAAATATAAATGTACAGCTGATTAATCAGCTACTTCTTCTCATTTAAAAATGTTTGCATTTAAGAAATTTTATTATTACTTTAATTTCATTTTCTTTAAGCTTTTTAAATGGCATAAATTTTTTTTCTATTTATATTTATGGTCATCTATTTATTGTAAGTGCTACCAGTTTCCCTTAATGTAGTAATATGTAATTTGTCTTAAAAATAAATTTGCTCAAATAGAAAAATTTTATTTAAATAAAAATACTAAATAATAATAGAGACAAGTCAAGATGTGACCCAAAAGCATAAAGGTTTGAAAATTATACCAACTTGAAAAGCAATGGCTTTACAGGGAGAAAGGTTTAACGACTTAAAAGACTTCAAAGGTTTAAAGACTGGAAGACAGTCTGAGTAGAATCCTAAGCACAGTTGAAAGAGCACATTAACGGCTCCTGCAGGCCAGGCCACTACCATGCTTCCAGACTTCTCATTTCAGAGGTGTCCACCCACTGAGGTCTACACAAGTCTGCAAAGTTACAGTATAATTGCTTCTTGATATCTGTGTCATATATCGTTTTTAGCCATGATGTTTTCAAACTATTCTTTCCAGCAGTGTTGGAGAAAAAGTCACTGGATACATTGTTCATTTTATGTGAAAAAGTTTCCATTTTAGAGTAGAAAGAGTGATCTTTGAAACTAAACAGCTGTAGGTTCGAAATTCAAAATTTAGTTTTATATCAACTGTGAGGAAACTTGGGGCAAGATTCTAAAATATTCTGTGCTTTTCTGTGCTTCTTCTGTCTAAAATTAGAATAGTCATTCCACAGTAAGTTAAGAATATTAAATGAGAATATATATGCATGTGTATGTATGGGATACACATATATATGGCATCCTGACTTTGTTAACATGAACAGAGAGGTTGTTGATATGTTATGATCATTTTATAAAAATGGTCTTAAAATGCAGCTCATGGAAAGAAGGAATTTCCTCTTCTTTTGTTAAGAAGAGAATCAAATAGAGTAATCATTACGTTTCTCTCAGTATGGAAATGTTGACCTTGCCACTTTTAAAGTTGAGCATGACCTAGGAAAATGAAAAATATGATAGAAATCCTTGCCAGAGAAATCATACATGGAAAATTCATTGCTTTCTAGTTGGGTGGATTTGCGGGGGGTGGGGGGGGATGGTGGCATTGACATAGCAATGCTGAGGGATTGCCTATGACACATCTCTCAGCCAAAGCTCTAAATGTGTTATGGGAAGTGAGGGTGTCCAGTAACTTGATGGTGGTGGGGTGGAGTGAGAAAGGATGATGATCGCTCTCTATGTGGGACACTGGGAGGAAGGTACAGGTGTGTCTTTTATTAACTTGAGTTTGGTAACACAGCAGCAGTGTTCAGGTGGATCAGACTGAGATGGTTTTCCTGCTTTCCTGTGACCAGCACTGGTTGACAGGATATGCAGAGTTTCCCTGTGCAACATTAAGCAGTTACAGAGAACTGGAGTCAGGATAAAGAGGCTGCCTTTCTTGCTTGACTTGGTGACAAGAGGCCAATGCTATGCATTATGAACTCTGCTATGGTCTTCTGTCACATCTCTAAGGATACCTAGTGTGATCATAATGCCTTAACGGTCACTATTTCTGGGATGAGACAAGGATAACCTTTGACTGGCTATTGAGATTCTGGAAAACACTCAAGAATTCAAAACTCACTCTTTCCCATCACTTGAGGTTATGTAAATGGCACTCCGCCCATACACTCAGATGCTGTGTCTAAGGAGGTGAAGGAGGGAGGTGAGTCAGAAACACTGAGTAGAAGCAAAAATCAAAGACGCTTCTTTTTGTTAAACAAAGTCTCTAAAATAGGACTGAGAAAAAGTTGAACTTTAAATTGGCTGACTCACAACATAGATGACTTAAGTGTGAAGATACTGATACAGTATTAATCGGCAAGCTTAAGTTCTTCATTTCTAAAGGTAGAGAGTTGTGAGGAAAAGATGATTGGATCAGTTATGGAAAAAATACAGAACTACATTTTCTTTGCAAATCTGAATGACAGTGTGATTAAATTTTGACCACAGCTGACATATATCACAGTGCTAGAGTTCTAACAATAAAATATTAATTTCCTTTACCCTATACCATGCTTAAAGAAACAAATGGAGATATTCTAATACGAGTTTAACATGTCCACTCTGTAATTCCTTAAGTCATACCTCATATATATCTTACTTATAGTGTTTTTAAGTGCATAAAGTTAAGATTTTATAAATTGGAGACTGATAATAAAATGAGTGTTAATGGTTCCTCTGTAGATTTCTAATGTCAATGGACCTTTCACAGTGACAAGCAATCTCATCATGTTTCTTTCTTTCTTTCTCTCTTGGGAAAAGTTTAACTCCTTCCTGGGGAAATGAGGCTGAGAGGATCTGAAGTCTCCATCATAATCTCTTACCCCCAAAGAGAGAGCAAATCTGAGAATGGTCTATCTATGATGAGACACTGAGGACAGGCATACCTGGCTGGTGTTCTCTGAGCCACTGATCAAGCTGTGTTTACGTTTTAGTTTTGTTAAATAATATATTCCTTTAATATATTAAAGGTGGTTTGGTCAGATATTCCATCATTTTTATCTGAAAAACTCTGACTAATAACAGAAAACAAGAGCCATGGTCAGAGTAAAGGGTCCACATAGTGTTTGGAAAGATATCCAAATTGAGCTTAGAGGGCAGGGCCTTAAAACTTATTCTTCCCTGAAGCATCCTCATGGCAAGATGAAATCTTTTATGATGTTCCCTAAGGAAGGGAGCCCAGGGGGTTTGTGCATTAGCCATGCTCCTTATCATCTCATTTAGATTTATACACATTGAGAAATTGAAATTGTTAATTATGAAAGAGTAAATGAATCGCACTTGATGAAATTTATGGAAATTAAGCAGGCTGAGTTTCACTCAGTCATACTTTGTCAACAAATAAAAGCATAAGCTTGCCCATTCACGTTTTAACATTAACCATATTTTAATTTGTTCTTTACTTTTCATAAAAGTTATTGTTTTCCTCCTTAATTCCATTCTTTTCAATACTTTTACATTTCCTATTCTTCCTAAACCTGGCCTGCAAAAAGCACTTAACTAAGAGATTTATTCTGTATTTGTTGGAGATCATTTTGAGATTGTTATAAGCATCACTCTTGAAAGAAGTGGAGGGTGCAACCATATGCTAAATGTTCAGTATTTCCCCATTAAGGAAGGGAACAGAATGGCTTTTCAAAGTCCTTCATTCTTTCCTCCATCTCAGCATTATGTGCCTCCATCCTAGGAGATTTAATGAAAATGCTAATTCAAAAGGATTCTTCCAATTAAGCAACCGAAGACAAGAAAACAATACAAAACACTTAAACTCTTTTTAAAATCAACTTTCATTCCTTCACTTCTTATTCTGTACTTTTTCCCCCTAGGCTACTTTACGAAAGTCCATGACTTCACGAGTCATTGAGACTTTAAAAATTATTTCTCTAGCCCAGCGTTCTCCTCTAAGTTCCAAACTGGTATAGCCAGAAGCTAACTGTTTTTATGTTTGATTTAATTTATTTTTGAAACATTTTTATTTTGTATTGGAGTATAGCTGATTAACAATGGTTTGTGACAGTTTCAGGTAAATGGTGAAGGGACTCAGCCATGCATATTCATATATCAATTATTCCCCAAACTCCCCTCCCATCCAGGCTGTCACATAACATTGAACAGAGTTCCCTGTGCTATACAATAGGTCCTTGTTGATTAGCTATTCAAAATATAGTAGTGTGTACATATTCATCCCAAACTCCCTAACTATCCCTTCCCTCCCTATTTTTACCCCTGACAACCATAAGTTCATTATCTAAGACTGTGAGTCTATTTCTGTTTGTAAGTTCATTTGTATCATTTCTTTTTAGATTCGACATATAGAGGATGTTCTACCATATTTCTGACTTACTTCTTTCAGTATGACACTCTCTAAGCCCATCCATGTTGTTGCAAATGGCATTATTTCATACTTTTAAAAAATGACTGAGTAATATTCCTTTGTGTATGTATATACCACATCTTCTTTATCCACACCTTTTTCAATAGACAATTAGGTTGCTTCCATGTCTTGGCTATTGTAAACAGGCCAGCAACTAATTTTATCTCTCTTTTAAAAAATATGTTAAAAGTAATCCAAAACTCAATGTGTCTAAAATTGAATTTATTACCAGCCTCTTCCCAGTTCAAGAAATGAAGGGATACCTATACTCTTCCCCTGACGCTGGGAAAGATTGAAAGCAGGAGGAGAAGGTGACAGCAGAGGATGAGATGGTTGGACGGCATCACCAACTCAATGGACATGAGTTTGAGCAAGCTCTGGGAGTTGGTGATGGACAGGGGAGCCTGGCATGCTGCAGTCCATGGGGTCGCAAAGAGTTGGACACAACTGAGCCACTGAACTGAACTGATACTATCCTCCATGTTTAATCCATCACAGTCAAGTTCACCATTTATATATCTTTCACATCTCTTTAGTTCTCTCTATCCTCATAGCAGTGATCTATTCAAAATACAAATATAATAATGCTACAATCATCTCCTTACTTCACACATACTATGTTTAATCTATCCAATGTCTTCATAAGGAAAGAGACCATGTGTGCTTTTGCTTACTATAGTATGCTCAGCAACTCAACCGTTCCTATCACATGTTAAGAAATGAGTAAATATATAGGAAATAAAGAGAATCAAACTATTCATATGGAAANTTTTTTTTTTTTTTTTTTTGCTTTCCAGCACTGCTTATCCGAAAAACATATCTTCAGAATATTTTATCAGGAGAAAAATCACTTCTCATAGAAATAAAATAGATGGGTTTTTTTTTGTTGTTGTTTTGTTTTGTTTAATGCTGCTGGCTTTCATCGAGGTGAGCAGGACAACACTCTCACAGGTGATAAATATTAAAAACTTATTTTCTGATTTCTGTCACTTGTTCCAACTTGTTTGTTTTGCTGCTAAATCAGACAAATGCTTCATCCCATATATGGCCTACCACACGCTAGCAAGTTTTCTGTTTTCTCCAAATGGATCTTGGCTGAGAAGTCCTGTTTGTTTGGACTGATTCTTACAAAGAGTATATGGTTCAAGATGGCCAAAGTCCAATCCAGGTGTGACCAGTTGTGCCACGTGCAGTGATCTCCAAAGCCTAGTCCCCATGCCTGTCTCCTGCTGCTGGTGGGCAGCATGAGTCACTTCATTCCCTTAGAGTTTTGGAAGGTTTTGAATGAGCTGGTGAAGAACTGGAAACAGTGATCCATTTAATTATTACCTAAATTTTAACCTTGACCCAGTCATTACCGTAGAGCCTGTTAAAGCTTTTCCTGTCCTTTCATTCTTAGATCTATCGCCAGTTTCTTTCTCTTCACCTGCCTTCTCCCTTATCTGGCATTTGTGTGTGTGTGTGCTTCTCCCATTCTGTTTCAGCTTTGCACAGATGACGCAATGTTTAATGAAACTTGCTTCATTCCTTTATCATTTGCTTTGTCTAATAATTTAAATCTTATTCTCTTTGTTCTTAATGAAACGTACTGACAATTACAATGTTTTATACTTTCTCAAGAAATAAATTGTGAAGAAATGACTTCCTGTTCTTCTATACCCAATTCATTCTGATTTTCACAAAACCAGGACCAGAAGGGGGTGCTCATAGTAGGGCAAGAGGAACAACCTCACTGGAAATAGATTCATCTACTTTCCATCCACAGCTTTGATGACTTTTAGGGGTCTACTTTGCAGAGAGAAAAACTGGAATGCTGCCTTTGCTGGGAAGAGAACATTGGGCAGTGAACAGAGGGAATGTCTAAGAAAATTCTACAAGTCAAGCCCTTGACAATGGAACATGTAAAGATTTTTAATGGAGAACTGAAGTTATGTTAGTAGGTAAATAGGTGCCCCCAGATAAAACATATCCCAGTCCACCATTAGCAAAAGACAACGAGGCAGCAAAGGAGGCTGAGCTTGCAAGGTGCCTGCCTAGAGAACTCTTTTCCATTCTACCCACCGTGTCCAGGCCCTACTCTCTCTCTGAAGTCTGCCTGTTACTCTGCCTTCTGTATATACCTTAAAGAGCAATGATGTAATAATGATTTTTGCTTTTGAGTTTTCTTGTTGTCTCTGGAGACCCTTCAGAGGTAGGGACAAGGTCTTATCCATTTCCAGTGTTTCAGTGCCCAGCACAGGGTCTGGAACAATAATTTGGATCACCCGAATGTGTCCAAAGATGCCAGCAGTGACTTTAAGGGCAGTCACATCACTGTCTGACCCCTGACAGAGAAGACTGCTCATATACAAGAGTGCCGACACCTGGCCCTTTGTTCCTGGCACACGGTCCCAGGGTTCAGAAGAATGACACCAGAACTTACCAAGCAGCCCTCTTCTTTGATCCCATGCAACCATAAAGGGAAGATGCTAATGCAACAAACTCACTGAGACTGGTAACCACCTCTAAGCAGGAGTCGGGGCGCCATGCTGGGATTACTGAGCTTGTGTTCAGGATGTCCTCGAGACCCAGTGAGAGCCACAGAATGAAAGCAGTGACTTGTGTTAGACAGAATCACAAGGTTTCACTTGGGATCTTTCTTTTAAATCAAACCTCAAAAAGTTTTGATTGTCTAAATTCCATGTGAATCCCTAGCTTATTGCCTTTAGAAGATGAAAGACAGATGACTCAGTTTTAACAGCAGGCATGACTTCTAACCAACAGTTGAAGGTCAGACAGTCTCCAACTGCTAGAATTCACCAAAAAGATACACAAAATGGGATGATTTACAACTTGGAAAAAAAAAAGAGAGCTGGTAGATAATTTCCCCAGATAACTCACATCCAAGAAAACACAGTGAGCATCCTCAGTGGGAAGACATCCACCTCGTCTTGTCTTTTTCAACAAAGGGAAAAGCACTACCTTAGGTTTATCAGTTACTGTAGCATCATCCACATTGCAATCTTCTCAACCTCTCCAGCTACTCTTAATACCCTCATTACACAGAGAGGAAGCTGAGGCTGATGACAGCTGCCTCCAGTGACCTCTCCTTTGGCTCAACTCCACATCCACACAGAGTAGTGCAGACCGCCTAGAATGGGACTAGGGCAGAGCCTGGGTCCCAGCTACTAGCTGGGTGACCTTGAACACATTGCTCGGTCTTTCTGGGCCCTGGTTCCCTCATCTGTGAGTGGGAACATCACTACAGTAGACAGGGTTCTTTGTGACTCTTGACCAGCTCTCACTGCCGTGTACCTCCAGGGAAGTTGGAGGAGTACATAGTCTGACCCCAGTGACTTTGGACTTGGCCATATGATTTGCTTTGGTGAATGAAATTCAACCATATATGACATGAACAAAAGCTTTAAATATGTTCGTATAGCTTAGCTTGGCCTTTTGGGCTTCTGCCATCCATTATGATAGAGTTTCTCAACCTCAGCACTATTCACCCTAGGGGCCAAATAATTCTTAATTGAAGGGGACCATCCTGAACACTGTTTTATATCTAGTGGCATCCCTGGCCTACACCCATTAGATGCCAGTAATTACTCCCTTCTCTAACTTGTGTCAAGGCTATGGTTTCTCCAGTGGTCATGTATGGATGTGAGAGTTGGACTGTGAAGAAGGCTGAGCGCCAAAGAATTGATGCTTTTGAACTGTGGTGTTGGAGAAGACTCTTGAGAGTCCCTTGGACTGCAAGGAGATCCAACCAGTCCATTCTGAAGGAGATCAGTCCTGGGTGTTCTTTGGAAGGAATGATGCCAAAGCTGAAACTCCAGTACTTTGGCCACCTCATGTGAAGAGTTGACTCATTGGAAAAGACTCTGATGCTGGGAGGGATTGGGGGCAGGAGGAGAAGGGGACGACTGAGGATGAGATGGCTGGATGGCATCACGGACTCGATGGACATGAGTTTGAGTGAACTCCGGGAGTTGGTGATGGACAGGGAGGCCTGGCGTGCTGCGATTCATGGGGCCGCAGAGAGTCGGACACAACTGAGTGACTGAACTGAACTGAACTGAACTAACTTGTGACAACAAAACACATCCCAGGCATTGCCAGATGACCCCTAAAGACCTTGCATTGAGATCCACTCTGCTAGGTTCTTATAGCTGGGTGGCCACTTGCTCAAGGAGAAGGAGGAAGTACATGGGACTTCCTGGAATCCAAACCAACCTGGAATACAGCCCAGTGCAGATGGACCTCTGCTGACCAGTAGACATGGGGACAAGAAAATATAAATACATATTGCTGTAAGCCACTGTGATCTTGTTTTGCAGTAAAACCCCCAACAAAACAGTCGTGCCAAGATCGGATGTGTGGTAGAATTCCATGCAGAGTGCCTGAGTACAGTGAGGGCGCACACTGCCGGGATTACTATTGTTAGACTCTGGTTAGAGCACCAAATGCAGTGAGTTAGCTTGTGAGGCATGTCACCTCTCCTGCAGAGCTGTCCCCCTGCGGCCTTTTCAGCAGCCTTCACTACTCTGCACTATGACCATGTTCCCTAGTGTCCAAATACCCTCCACCTGCCCCGCTTCCACCCTCATTGTTGGGGTGAGGCTGATTCCCTCCAGCTCTAGGTAGTAGCCTTGTCTCTCTTTGATGCTGTTCCTTTTTTCCTCCCAGTTTATGATGAAATGAAAATCCAGAGACTTGACATATATGAAATAGTTTAAACTAGATCCCCATTGAACCTGGTCAGCATGCCAATGACTGTGGTGATTATTCAGTATTTGTATATATGTTTTGGTGCCCGAGTGAAGTGGCTGTGATGGCACACGGGTGTGGCTGAGAGGAGTTACCCTACGTCCACCGTAAGCAGCAGCAGTTGTGCATTACTGGAGCAGCCTTGAAGAGATACCTCACGTCCAATAAGAGAAACCCAAGTAAGATGGTAGGCACGGGGAGAGGGCATCAGAGGGCAGACAGACTGAAGCCACAATGACAGACAACTAGTCAGTCTGATCACATGGACCACAGCCTTGTCTAACTCAGTGAAACTAAGCCATGCCGTGTGGGGTCACCCAAGACGGACAGGTCATGGTGGAGAGGTCTGACAGAATGTGGCCCACTAGAGAAGGGAATGGCAAACCACTTCAGTATTCTTGCCTTGAGAACCCAATGAATAGTATGAAAAGGCAAAAAGATAGGACACTGAGAGATGAATTCCCCAGGTCAGTAGGTGCCCAGTATGCTACTGGAGATCAGAGGAGAAATAACTCCAGAAGGAATGAAGGGATGGAGCCAAAGCAAAAACAACACCCAGTTGTGGATGGGATTGGTGA
The DNA here is from genome assembly GCA_006410675.1 of Oreotragus oreotragus. Lineage (NCBI taxonomy): Eukaryota > Metazoa > Chordata > Mammalia > Artiodactyla > Bovidae > Oreotragus > Oreotragus oreotragus. The sequence continues at coordinate 10,792 of SJYX01008058.1, read as the reverse complement.
TAGAAGCAAAATTCGATGCTGTAAAGAGCAATATTGAATAGGAACCTGGAATATTAGGTCCATGAATCAAGGCAAATTGTAAGTGGCCAAACAGGAGATAGCAAGAATAAACATCAACATTCTAGGAATTAGCAAACTAAGATGGACCGAGATGGGTGAATTTAACTCAGATGACCATTATATCTACTACTGTGGGCAGGAATCCCTTAGAACAAATGGAGTAGCCATCATAGTCAACAAAAGAGTCTGAAATGCAGTACTTGGATGCAATCTCAAAAACGACAGAATGATCTCTGTTCGTTTCCAAGGCAAACCATTCAATATCACAGTTATCCAAGTCTATGCCCCAACCAGTAATGCTGAAGAAGCTGAAGTTGAACGGTTTTATGAAGACCTACAAGACCTTGTAGAACTAACACCCACAAAAGATGTCCTTTTCATTATAGGGGACTGGAATGCAAAAGTAGGAAGTCAAGAAACACCTGGAGTAACAGGCAAATTTGGCCTTGGAGTACAGAATGAAGCAGGGCAAAGGCTAACAGAGTTCTGCCAAGAGAACACACTAGTCATAGCAAACACCCTCTTCCAACAACACAGGAGAAGACTCTACACATGGACATCACCAGATGGTCAACATGGAAATCAGATTGATTATATCCTTTAGCCAAAGATAGAGAAGCTCTATACAGTCAGCAAAAACAAGACCAGGAGCTGATTGTGGCTCAGATCATGAACTCCTTATTGCCAAATTCAGACTGAAATTGAAGAAAGTGGGAAAAACCACTAGACCATTCAGGTATGACCTAAATCAAATCCTTTATGACTATACAGTGGAAGTGAAAAATATATTTAAGGGACTAGATCTGATAGACAGAGTGCCTGATGAACTATGGATGGAGGTTTGTGACATTGTATAGGAGACAGGAATCAAGACTATCCCTAAGAAAAAGAAATGCAAAAAAGCAAAATGGCTGTCTGAGGAGGCCTTACAAAGAGCTGTGAAAATAAGGGAAGCAAAAAGCAAAGGAGAAAATGAAAGATATACACATTTGAATGCAGAGTTCCCAAGAATAGCAAGAAGAGATAAGAAAGCCTTTGTCAGTAATTAGTGCAAAGAAATAGAGGAAAACAACAGAATGGGGAAGACAAGAGATCTCTTCAAGAAAATTAGAGATAACAAGGGAACAATTTCATGCAAAGATGGGCTCAATAAAGGACAGAAATGGTATGGACCTAACAGAAGCAGAAGATATTAAGAAGAGGTGGCAAGAATACACAGAAGAACTGTACAAAAAAAAAAAAAAAATTCACAACCCAGATAATCACAAAGGTGTGATCACACTCACTTACCTAGAGCTGGACATCCTGTAATGTGAAGTCAAATGAGCCTTAGGAAGCATCACTACGAACAAAGTTAGTGGAGGTGATGGAATTCCAGTTGAGTTACTTCAAATTCTAAAAGATGATGCTGTGAAAGTGCCGCACTCAATATGCCAGCAAATTTGGAAAACTCAGCAGTGGTCACAGGACTGGAAAAGGTCAGTTTTTATTCCAGTCCCAAAAAAAGGTAATGCCAAGGACTGCTTAAATTACCACACAATTGCACTCATCTCACACGCTAGTAAAGTAATGCTCAAAATCCTCCAAGCCAGGCTTCAGCAATACGTGAACTGTGAACTTCCAGATGTTCAAGCTGGTTTTAGAAANAAAGGTCAGTTTTTATTCCAGTCCCAAAAAAAGGTAATGCCAAGGACTGCTTAAATTACCACACAATTGCACTCATCTCACACGCTAGTAAAGTAATGCTCAAAATCCTCCAAGCCAGGCTTCAGCAATACGTGAACTGTGAACTTCCAGATGTTCAAGCTGGTTTTAGAAAGGGCAGAGGAACCAGAGATCAAATTGCCAACATCCACTGGATCATCGAAAAAGCAAGAGAGTTCCAGAAAAATATCAATTTCTGCTTTATTGACTATGCCAAATCCTTCGACTGTGTGTGTCACAATAAAATGTGGAAAATTTTGAGGGAGATGGGAATACCAGACCACTTGACCAGCCTCTTGAGAAACCTGTATACACATCAGGAAGCAACAGTTAGAACTGTACATGGAACAACAGATGGGTTCCAATATACGTCAAGGCTGTATATTGTCACCCTGCTTATTTAACTTATATGCAGAGTACATCACGAGAAACGCTGNTCTCTATATCACATACATTGTGCTGTGCTGTTCTTAGTCACTCAGTTGTGTCTGACTCTTTGTGACCCCAAGGACTACAGCCTGCCAGGCTCCTCTTGTCCATGGGATTCTCCAGGCAAGAATACTGGAGTGGGTTGCCATGCCCTCCTCCAGGGGAATCTTCTCATCCCAGGGATTGAACCCAGGTCTCCTGCCTTATAGGCAGATTCTTTACCATCTGAGCTACCAGGGAAGCCCAAGAATACTGGAGTGGGTAGCCTATCCCTTCTCTAGGGGAACTTCCTGATCCAGGAATCGAACTGGGGTCTCCTGCGTTGCAGGCAGATTCTTTATCAGCTGAGCTACCCAGAAAGCCCATCATGTACATTACATTCCCTTATTTATAATCTGAAGTTTGGACCTCTTAACACCCTTAACTTATTTTGCCCAATCCTCCTCTCAGACAACCATCTTTTTTTTTTTTCCCTGTATCTATGAGTGTTTCTGTTTTGTTTTGTTTGCTTTAGATTTCACATGTAAGTGAAATCGGCCTTCTTGCTATGAACTTTCCTCTTAGACTGCTTTTGCAGTATCCCATAGATTTTGAAAAATGTGTTATTTTTTTCATTTGTTTCAAGTTTTTAATTTCATTTATTCATTGACCTGTTGATTGTTTTAGTAATGTTTTGTTTAGTTTCCACATATTTGTGTTTTTTTCAGTGTTCTTATAATTTACTTCTCATTTCATACCATTATGCTCAGTAAGGATGCTTGATATCTATTCAGTCTCCTTAAATTTATTGTAACTTGTTTTATGCCCTAAGATGTGATCTATCCAGGAAAATGTTCTATATGAATTTGAAAAGAAATTATCTTTGGTTGCCTTGGGGCTGAATCTCCTGAATACACACACACACATACATATGTAATCTATCCAATCCAATGTATCATTTAAGGCCAATGTTTTCTTATTGATTTTCTGTATGGATGATCTATATATTGATGTAAGTGGAACATTTAAATCCCCTACTGTTATTACATTATTGTCAATTTCTCCTTTATGTTTTTTAACAATTGTTTAATATAGCTAGGTTTTCTGATGTTGGGTGCATAGATATTTACAATTTTATCTTCTTGTTGGATTTTTCCCATTATCATTATTTAATTCTCTTCTTTGTGTCTTGTTAGTCTTTTTCTAAAGTCTATTTATCTGAAATAAGTATTGGCATACCAATTTTCTTTTTGTTTCCATTTTCTTGGAATATCTTTTTTCATCATTTCTGTTTCAGTATGTATATATTTTAGATCTGAAGTGACTCTCTTGTAGGCAGCATAGGTGGGTGCTGTTTTATTATCCATTCAGCCATGCTATGTCTTCTGATTGGAGCATTTATTCCACTGACATTTAAGGTCATTAAGAGATACCCCACACCCAAGGTAAGAGAAACCCAAGTAAAATGGTAGGTGTTGCAAGAGGGCATCAGAGGGCAAACACACTGAAGCCATACTCACAGAAATCTAGTCAATCTAATCACACTAGGACCACTGCCTTGTCTAACTCAATGAAACTAAGCCATGCCAGTAGGGCAACCCAAGACGGGTGGGTCATGGTGGAGAGGTCTGACAGAATGTGGTCCATTGGAAAAGGGAATGACAAACCACTTCAGTATTCTTGCCTTGAGAACCCCATGAACAGTNAATGGCTGAAAACCACCTAGTATTCAGAGGCATATGAACATCTTCATCATCTTGATATATGAAGCTCAGAGGTTCCCAAACAGGATCAACTCAAAAAAGATTACACCAAGACACATTATAACAAATTCTCAAAAGTCAAAGCCAGAACTCTGAAAGGAACAAGACAAAAGCACCTCTTCACATACAGAGGATTACCCATAAGGCTATGAAGAGATTTCTCACAGAAACCTTGCAGGTCAAGAGGGAGTGATTCATCACACAATCCTGATGATATAATCAATGTGCTAAAAGTTAAAAAAAAAATGGCCAAGAATACTATACCTGACAAAACTATCCCTCAATATTAAAGAAGAAATAAACATTTTCCCAGCAAACAAAAGCTGAGGGAGTTCACCACCACTGGAACTGCTTTAAAGAACTACTAAAGGGAATTATTCAAGTTGGTATAAAAGGATGCCAATCAGTAACATGAAAACATATGAAAGTAAAAAATTTAATGGAAAGCATAAGAATATAGTCAAATTCAGAATACTTTAATATTGTAATGGTATATAAATCACTTTTAATTCTTATATGAAAGTTAAAATATAAAAGTATTAAAATAACTAAAGGTATAATAGTTTATTAATGGTAAACAATATAAATGATATAAATTACTACATAAATAATATAGGAAGACATAGAATACAGATAATGTTCTTTTTTTGACCTAGGTGTTTTGCTTTGTGATAAACTTTTATGCTTTATATTTTTTATTGTGTATTTATGTACACATTTGTCATATTTCACAACAGAAAAGTTGTTTTAATACTCTTAAATTATAAACAAATGAGCCCTGATAGTGTTAATCATTTGAAGCTAAAAGCACTTCAGAAAGTATACAGAAACTGAAGTAGGAGACAGCATTCCACTTGAGTAAATGGCTTCTCCTTTCTGCCTCACAGAAATTACTGGACTCCGCATGGGCAGTTCGAGCCAGTGTGAGCCGTCATAATAAGGTATCATGAGAAGGGAATACAGGGACACAGAGGCACCTGGAAGGGCTGCCTATTACAAGGTCCATTTTTCTTTTCACCTCATGCCTAAGAGGCTGAAAGAGAAAATATATGCGTCTCAAAGGCAAAAGAGCAAGCTTTCCACACTGATCATTAGAGCTTCCCACATATGCTCAGAACAGCCCTGGCTGGACAGTGATATTCCTCAGGAAACGCAAAAGTTTTCAAGTTAATGCAACAAAGTGTTCTGCTCACATTCCAATCAAAGGAGTGAATAAAGATAAGCACTGTGCAGGGAACTGGACATTTCTAATAAGCAAATCATGACTATGGGAAAAGTCTAAAAATCCATTAACTGTTCTTAAGGCAGATCTTTGGGGAGACTTCATTATCTCTGTTTTGACTGCTTTAAGAAAGAGCTTGGGAAAGCCTATTAGGGAGCTTTACAAAATAATCTTTTGACAAGCGGCTCTTGTACTGGACTGTGGAAAACCTGACAGAACTTTGATTTTTTTCCTTTTGATCCCTTCTCAGTTTTGTTCACAATCAAGCTGCCAGTGAAGGTATCAGCAGCCTTTCCTAAGTGCTTTTCACGCCTGCCTTACTTTTCCCCCTTGTTAAACATGGAGACTCCTGAGACTGGAAGCCACACACTGCCCTCATCAGGTCAAACCGTCCAGCAATATGGGATTCTTTGGAAGAAAGATCATAAAACCGAGTGTAGCAGGGATGGAGGAGCCTGGTGGGCTGCCGTCTATGGGGTCACACAGTCGGACACGACTGAAGTGACTTAGCAGCAGCAGCAGCAGCAGCAGATATGCGCAAAAAAGCAGACTTATTGCAAACCTCGGTGGAGAAGGAAATGGCAACCCACTCCAGTATTCTTGCCTAGAGAATCCTGTGGACGGAGGAGCCTGGTGGGCTGCTGTCCACAGGGTCGCACGGAGTCGGACATGACTGAAACAACTTAGCGTGCATGCACGCATTGTAAGCCTCTAGAATCCCACTTCAGGTTATTTCCATTGAATGAAACCTGCCACTAAAAAAGTTTGTTTTAAATGAATCACTCTTTAAACAGATCCTTATTTCAATATTCATTTGTGAGCATTTTCTCTTTAATTCTAACACCACAAACCTAGTTGTCTCGTTCCCTCACTTCTCACCAAGGAAAGCAACCCAAGGAAAAAGACAAAACTATTCTTTTGCTTCTCTCTCCATTTCTCAGAATCAATTCTTTAATTCTTAATAAAATCAAGTAAATTCAGAACCATGAACAGTTTCCATAATATATCCTATTACATGATGTTAATCCTCCTCTGAAATTTTTAAACAAGAGCTATACGCTTTCTCACTTTACCTCCTTTTTAAATTGCCTTGGGGAAATTTGGATTTTATTAATAAGTCATTGCAAGTGAAGTAAACATTTGATGATGCTGATGGCAAAATTTATTCATTAGACTCTTAGAATCCTTCTGGAGTAAGAGCAAATGATGGTAATTGCTGTTTTCACATTTGGAAATGCCTACTTATGTGTGGAAATATGCGAGGCACTATAGGAATTCAACCTCAATGTAAACTAATCTGGCCAAAGCCCAAATGATGTGATTTTAAAGAGATGCTTGTCAAAAAAAAAAAAAAAAATTCCCCATCTGCCTGCCTAGATATCAGAAATTTCCATATCAACCACTTTTTAGAATAAGTCTACGACTCAATCTAATCGCAAATGATAACACAGTAAACTTAAGTAAAGTATCTGGTGGTAGACAGTCTCTGAAGAAAACACACGCAAGACAAGTAAGGGTTTTTTGTGTTTTTTTTTTAGCTTATAAACAGATGGTTCTAGAGGCCAAAGTCTGAGATCAAGGTTGTAGGGTAAAGGTCTTTTTCCTTTTTTAAAAATTTATTTTTAATTGGAGGATAATTGCTTTACAGAGCTTCCCTGGTGAGTCAGTACTAAAGAACCCACCTGCCAATGCAGGCAACTCAGTTTCAAATCCTGGGTCAGAAAGATCCCTGAAGAAGGAAATGGCAACCCATTCCAGAATTCCCGCTTAGGAAAACTCATGGTCAAGGAATCTGGTAGGCTACAGTCCATGTGGTCACAAAGAGCCTGACATAACTTAGGGACTCAATAACAACACAATATAGATAGGTACGCAAATTACTTATACGTGTGCTCGGCTTTTGCTAAATAGAAAAAGTAGCATTGTCAGTTACAATATTTTCATTGTCTATAAGACAAAATTGTACCAATTATTCAGGAGAAATACAACTGCTCTTGGTATTAAGAGCAGATGGGAATATCTTCTGGGGATTCTCACAGGAAATATAACGAGAAAGACAATTAGCAGCATCGCTGACAATTCACATTTTGTCTCATTTTGTTGGATATTTTTCTGTTGATTGTCAGGAGAAGTGAATGGAATTACACTACAGTGCTAATGAAGACCAAATTTTCTGAGAATCATAGGCACGTTAGCTTCTTCCTCTGTCATGAGCTCCCACACTTGGTGTGTAACATCCATCATATCATTTACTTCACTCAGTTTGCATCTCCCTTTACAATCAATGCAGTGTCTTCTTGCACATAGCCATAATCGATAAAAGTTTTATGACTGAATGAATAAATGAAGCACTTGGCACCCAAAAGAGGGAGAGGAAGAAACGATGGCAGCCACAACAAAAACTGTGTCTGCTTCACAATTTGGCAGGAGTCAAAATCTCTGACATGTAATTTTCAACCTAAGACGGGTATTATTGATAAAGACAGATATAAATGACCTACCGTGACACTGAACTACTACAGAGATTGAATGTCATGTATTAATCCTGTTCAGAGGCAGGCAATATAACTTTACAACACTTTTCTATATTTTTTTCATCCTTTTTTTAAATTTTTTATTCTAACATGAAAATAGCTATTTGATAATAAGTCAGTATAAAATAGGATTCCCAGGTGGCTCAGTGGTAAAGAATCTGCCGGCCAATGCAGGAGATGTAGGAAAGGTGGGTTCTATCCCTGGGTTGGGAACATCCCCTGCCAAAGGAAATGGCAACCAACTCCAACATCCTTGCCTGGGAAAACCCATGAACTAAGGAGCCTGGCTATAGTCCATGGAGTCACAAAGAGTCAGACACGATTGAGTATGCATGCACGTTATAAAATGCAAGATGCGATAATATGCTATACCAAACTCAGAAACAATTAAGGGAGAAATTGCTAGCCCAAGACTTTATTGTTTGAGCTAATTTCAGATTTTGTTATGCAAACCTTTCTTTTTCTGCTGGAGCTTTCATTTCAGTTCTCTACTCTTCCCTACATTTTAGCCAAGTCATTGGCTCAGTTGGCAAGTGACAGAGCTTTCCTATAGCTGAAACTGCATTTGTCACTTCAGTATCATTGTGTCCTGTCTCTTAGGATTGGTGTAGTCTTGTCTCTACGTGCAGCAATCTGTCTTGTATCTCCCTTCTGAGTGAGATTTATGAGGGAGAGCATTTGAATTGCTCATCTCTCTCCAATTCAGTCATCATTCTGACACTAGAATGTCTCAGAATTTTTTCTTTATTGCAAAAGAAATGTTCTCTCCTTTTTTCTCTTCAACTAGCTTATCCTGCCTTTTTTCTATAAAATAGCACAAGATGGGGAGAACTTGGACCCCTTGGGGTCTGCGCTGTCTCAGCTGCCGCCAAGTATAACAACAACACTTCACTCATAGTTGATACATAATCTTTTTCTCCCTCTCTTTAGCCTTCAAATTTTATTTAGGCATCCAACTAAAGTGTGAATGCTCTTAAGAGCAGTATATTTAGTCTAATATCTTACAAACAATAAGTAGGAATTAAACATTTGGCTAATTAACTAAAGCTTCATGGGGTCGCAAAGAGTCAGACACAACTGAGCGACTGAACTGAACTGAACTGAACTGATGGTTTTTCCAGTAGTCATGTACAGATGTGAGAGTTGGACTATAAAGAAAGCTGAGCACCAAATAATTGATGCTTTCAAACTGTGGTGCTGGAGAAGACTCTTGAGAGTCCCTTGGACAGCAAGGAGATCCAACCAGTCCATCCTAAAGGAAATTAGTCCTGAATATTCATTGGAAGGACTGATGCTGAAGTTGAAACTCCAATAATTTGGCCACCAGATGCGAAAAACTGACTCATTTGAAAAGACCCTGATGCTGGGAAAGATTGAAGATGGGAGGAGAAGGGGACAACAGAGGATGAGATGGTTGGATGGCATCACCGACTTGATGGACGTGAGTTTGAGCAAACTCCAGGAGATGGTGAAGGACAGGGAAGCCTGGCATGCTGCAGTCCCTAGAGTCACAAAGAGTCACACACGACTGAGCAACTGTATAACAAATTAATTATATAGAGAGGAAAGGCTGAAACATACAGGTTTCATGGGGCAGACCCATTTCATGATGACTCCAAATGTATAGTTAACAAATAAGATAAATATCATATATTCTCTTTTCCAATAGTGCCTGAAATGGCTTGAGAAACTGGATAGAATCTTGTGGTATATTAAGATGGGAAAGGAGTAGGTTTTGGAGAGCATGAGAAAAATCAAGATTTCTGTTTTGGTTATGTGAACTTTGAGATGGCCATAAGACTTCTATGTGGAAAGGTAAAGCAGAAAGTTGGTCTTTGACCTGGCAACTTGTGCTAGTTCTCTGTGGTTGAAGAAATTAACATGATTCGGAGAATAACTGAATTTCAGAACTTGTAAAAATTCCTAGAAGGCACACAGTTCATTTCCCCTGGATTCAGATTGGTGCAGGCCTCACTGAGTTCAGCCAGTTTGTTGCCTAGATTATGAATCTGAGTTGTTTGGTACGTAGATCCCGATATAAGTACTTTTTTCTGTTACTGACAAATCTTTGATTTACTTATACCTGATTCCTGCATCTTGGTCCAAACTTGGGGTGGGGACAGGGTGGAAGGTAGAGGACTGGAGAAGCCATTTATTTATTCAGTACTAACACAGCCATATGAAGTCCCAATAAATTTCACCACCAGCCTACATTTCTGCCCTGTGTTTCTGCTATTTTCATGGCAAGAGCTACCTAATTCTACCTATAGCATAAGCACTGGCCCAGATTCTGGAGCTCATTCAGCCACAAAGGAGGGAAAATGTAAAGCTTTCTGCCATATGCCATTCTTTTTATTATTATTATTTTATTGGAGGATAATTGCTTTACAATATTGTGTTGGTTTCATCCATACATCAACATAAATTAGCCACAAGTATAATATATCCTTTCCCTCCTAAATCCCCCTCCCACCCCACTCGCCTCTCCAGGTTATCACAGAGCACTGGGTTGAGCTCCCTGTGTCACACAGTACACAGGGAGCTGTGTGTGGTTGAGCTCCCACTTGCTATCTGTTTTACATGTGGTTATGTATATGTTTCCATACTATTCTCTCAATTTGTCCCACCCTGTCCTTCCCCCACTGTGGCTACAAGTTCTGTTCTCTATGTCTATGTATCTAATCCTACCCTGCAAATAGGTTCATCAGTACCATCTTTCTAGATTCCATATGCATGGTTAATATACAATATTTGTCTTTCTCTTTCTGACTTACTTCACTCTGTATAATATACTCTAGGGTCATCCACCTCATTAGGACTGACTCAAATGTGTTCTTTTTTATAGCTGAGTAATATTCCATTGTATATATTTACCACAGTTTCTGTATCCATTCATCTGCCAATGGACATCTAGGTTGCTTCCATGTCCTCAGTGCAGTTCAGTTCAGTGATTCAGTCATGTCCAAATCTTTGTGACCCCATAGACTGCAGCACGCCAGGCTTTCCTATCCATCACCAACTCCTGGAGCTGGCTCAGACTCATGTCCATCGAATTGGTGATGCCATCCAACCATCTCATCCTCTGTCATCCCCTTCTCCTC
>SJYX01008057.1:69307-80872 GCA_006410675.1 Oreotragus oreotragus | reverse complement strand
CAGGCTTCTCTGTCCATGGAATTCTCCAGGCAAGAACACTGGAGTGGGTTGCCATGCCCTCCTCCAGGGATCTTACTGGCCCAGGGATCAAGCCCAGGTTTCCTGCATTGCAGGAAGACTCTTTACCATCTGAGCCACCAGGGAAACCCACACACCGTTACCTTAGACCATTTTTCAGATCAGAAAACTGAGGCAGGAGTCAGTTAAGACATTTGACTTAATGCTAGTCAAGCCTTTCTCACCTCTGCTGGGCATATTCCATTTGTCCTTCTGTCTCCTCACCTCCCTTTTCCTTGCCCTGGAAGGCTGCCCTGCGTGGGTCTGATTTGTGGACTCCCTGAGCCCTAGTTTCTAACTGGGGTACACCGATGGAAGGACCAGGTCGAGTGGCAGAAGGAAGAAGGGGCGAGGTAAGGGTGCTGTCCCTGAGGCGCCTCCCTCCCTGTTACACGTTGGCTACATCCTTCTGGGAGTCAGGAGTGTGTCCACTCCACCCAGTGGTTCTGGGACCCTCCCCTAGTCCCTTTAGTCCAGCGGGTGGTGCAGGCTCCCCACTGTTGCCAGTCCAAGAGTGCTATACAAGCCTTTCTTGGTTTCCATCCACCTGCTCACACCTTTGCCAACAGATCCTCATCAAATGCTCCTCTGTCACCTGATTTGAGCGTGAACCGTGTCTCTTCCTGCCAGGAACCTGCCTGATATGCCATCCCTTCTCATCCGGTGTGTCCTGAGCTGCCCGGGGGGGCACCTGGTCCCATCCCCTGTGAAGGGGCAAAGCAGCTGCCTGCCTGTGGGGCAGGAAACGGGGAAAGACAGAGTTGCTCTCTGCCCCAAAAGCCTGCCTTGCTGCTTTACTATTTTATGCAAAACTTCCACAACCTTAAAATTTTGGGGATTAAACGCACTGTGTTTGCAGAAGGCTTCTGCTAGTGGCAGCCGGGTGTACATGAAGGACTGTGATGGAAGCCCTGGGCAACAGAATTTCCAAACTGATTCCAGCTTGGCTGAGGAGAGCAGAAGTGGGTGCAAATGAGAAATGGGGCAGAAGGAATCTTACCTTTCTGCAATATAAAATCACATCCAGAAGCACATGCATCTATTTTTATACATTAGGATTTCCCCTTGCTGAGTAGACACTTTTAACTCTGTATGGCCCATGTTTATTGTACTTGCTCTGGCACTTTCTATCAGAGGAGTAGCAGGGTGTTACAAAGGTTTACAGAAAACTCACGTAGTGGGGGGCGGGGGCGAGGTTGGCATGGGGAAGGTATAATGTTGAGGAAGTGCCCTTTCTCTTCCTTCCTTCCCATGACCTTCTGCTGGGAAACTGACATCATCACTTCTTTATTTCATTGGGGACGCTTGGTGAGGGCTGCGAGAAGAGATTCCATGAGGCCTGAGGCCCTATGGTGGGTGAGCCCCACGCCAGGGGCAGGGTGATCCCGCCCGTGTGCCGGGGCGGACGCAGCAAGGCTGCTGGGCTCCGTCTGTCACTGCAGGAGGCTCCCTTTTGCTTGGTGTATATTTGGCAAGCAAGAAAAACTCCGACAGCACTGGACCCCACAAGAGGAAGACGCAACACTTAAATGGGTCCAAGGATGGCATGGCAAAGGCAAAAGGAATCTCTAAGACACTAAATCAATATTTGGATGAAAAACGAAAAGAAAACTCTTCATACCAACTTCGAACAGTTTGGTGGCATTAAACTCTTCACTTCCCGCAAGCAGACTCACTTCGGTGGCAGCTGTCCTGAAGGTGTCTTCAATTCCTAGACACAGACAGGAGCTCTTTTTTCTCTAGTTATATGGAAAAAGTCACCCCTCCTCCCCCCGCCCCAGCCCCACTGGCAAATAAAAAAGCAAATACACGTGAACAAAGCCTTTTTTGTACTCATTACTACTCATGGGCAGAAACTTGCCAACAGAGGAAACAGTAAAAAGCAGGTATAGAGTATAAAATATATTAAAACCCCAGATACCATTTGCGGCATGAAATCAGATCCAAATGTGCCTGAATGTCCTAAGGAGCTCCTTCCCTGGTCCCAGGAGTGGGGTTTTGGGTGGTGCTGGACACATCAGGATGTGTGTTTGTCCGGAGGTGTCAGGCTGGCGATGTGAGCCAGAGACTGGAGGGTGTGTTGGTGTTGTCTGTTGTTCACTCACTAACTTGTGTGCAACTCTTTTGAAGCCCCATGGACTGTAGCCTGCCAAACTCCTCTCCCCATGGGATTTCCCAGGCAACAACACTGGAGAGGATTGCCATTTCCTTCCCCAGGGAATCTTCTCGACCTAGGAATCAAACCCAGGTCCCCTGCATTGGCAGGCAAATTGTTATCCACTGTGCCACCAGGGAAGTCCAGTGTTAACAACTTGTCTAGTGGTTAACACTGGTCTTAAGAACTGACTCACTGGGGTTCAAGTGAGTGACTTGGGTAAGCCCCAGAACCTCTGGGTGATTCGGTTTTCACATCCATAAAGTAGGGAGAACCAACAACCCTCTTCAGAGCCTTGAATGAATTAAATGAGTTAGGCATAAAAAAAGCACTTAGCGTAAGAAGCCGTAAGGGTTGGCTGACATTTTCTCCTTGAATATTTGTTTAGCTCATTCTGAGGATGCAGTGGTCCCCAGCTAAAAGACCCATTTCTTGTATGTTGGGACTTTCAGCACCGCTGATGATGCTGCAAAAAGAATAAGCTGGGGGAGGGATGGATTGGGAGTTTGGGATTAACAGATGTAAACGATTATATATAGAATGGATAAACAACAAGGTTCTACTGTATAGCTGCTGCTGCTAAGTCACTTCAGTCATGTCCGACTCTGTGTGACCCCATAGATGGCAGCCCACCAGGCTCCCCCATCCCTGGGATTCTCCAGGCAAGAACACTGGAGTGGGTTGCCATTGCCTTCTCCAATGCATGAAAGAGAAAAGTGAAAGTGAAGTCGCTCAGTCTGTCGGACTGTTAGCAACCCCATGGACTGCAGCCCACCAGGCTACTCCGTCCATTGGATTTTCCAGGCAAGAGTACTGGGGTGGGGTGCCAGCACAGGGAACTATATCCAATACCCTATGATTAAACCGTAATGGAAAACAATATGAAAAAGAATGTAGTATAAATATGTATATATATGTATGTATAACTGAATCACTTTGCCACACAACATTGTAATTCAACTATACTTGAACAAAATAAATATTAAAAAGTTAAAAACAAAAAAATTCAATGCTAAAAAAAGAATATGCTGGGTTTGTCATTACTTGCTCTGAGCAACTGAACCTAGTTTGCCTCACGTTTCCTGGCTCCCTCCCCTACTCAAATGACCATCCGCACCCAGGCTTCCCTTGCAGACAGGAATCCCCTGCAAATGGAAGCAGTCAGGAGAGGAAGGAACAGTGGAATGTGGGCTATTTGTTGGAGAACTTTGGCTGTCTTGCTAGGTGTGAGTTGATTTCATTTAAGGGGCTCTCTGATTTTATGTGAGGCCCTTCGAGCTTATTTGTACGGTCAGCCTAGGAGACGGATGGATTTTCACAGTGTCATCACCACCAGGTCAGGGAGACTGCCTGGCCCTTAAGTCTTTTCAGTAAAGCCGAGAATCAAGACATCAGGAAAGGAAAGGATGGGGCAAAAGAAGATCCTTCATGTTCAAGGGAGCCCTGCAAAGCTGGGGGAGTCAGGAACAGGAAGGCAGAAAGGACGGAAGCCAGGTCAGACGAGAAGGAAACGTGTGCACAGGGCTGCTGGCCATGCTGCTCTCAGCAGTGAGAGAAAACATTCAAAATGGGAGGAGAGATGGTATCTGCTATCAAGTTAGCTAGGTCCACTGTTTTGTGTCTGCATGCCAACTCTGGCAATGGCACCCCACTCCAGTACTCTTGCCTGGAAAATCCCATGGATGGAGGAGCCTGGTAGGCTGCAGTCCATGGGGTTGCTAAGAGTCAGACACGACTGAGAGACTTGCCATCACTTTCTCTTTTCACTTTCATGCATTGGAGAAGGAAATGGCGACCCACTCCAGCGTTCTTGCCTGGAGAATCCCAGGGACGGGGGAGCCTGGTGGGCTGCTGTCTATAGGGTCGCACAGAGTCAGACACGACTGAAGCAGCAGCAGCCAACTCTGGAGGAGAAAGCAACAGGCAAGCTGCCAAGCCCTGACATGAAATGCTGTCTGTATTCACGTGTNTGGAGAATCCCAGGGACGGGGGAGCCTGGTGGGCTGCTGTCTATAGGGTCGCACAGAGTCAGACACGACTGAAGCAGCAGCAGCCAACTCTGGAGGAGAAAGCAACAGGCAAGCTGCCAAGCCCTGACATGAAATGCTGTCTGTATTCACGTGTGCCTGAGCCCAGTACCCTTCACCCCGGTGGTGGTGGAAGAATATAATGGTTAAAAACATGGATTCTGGAATCAGACTGCCTAGATTCAAATCCCAGCTGGACCACTTGCTTCTTGTGTGACTCTAGACAAGTTAGCCCATGCGTCCCAGTTTCCACAGCTGCCCAATGAACACCATCATCAGTACTTAGTTCATGAGATTATTGTTAGGATTAGACGAAATAACACATGCAAAGACCTTAGACGTTTGCTTGATACTGAAATACTCAAAAAGTTCTACTCTTTATTGCCTTCAGTATCATTTTTTTCTTCTTCATCTTCCCAATCTTTACCTTCATTTTCTTTTGTTTCATCTTGTTTTCATCTCCTTTTCCCTCTCCCTGTCCCCTTCACTTTCTTCCTGCCTTCCTCCTCTTCTTCCTTCTTGCTATTATTTGTTCGTTTTTTTCTACCCATCCCACCAGACTTTTAACTCTGTTTCATTGTAATGACTATGGGAAAGATCAGGATAAACCTCTTGATGGAAATTGATCAAGCACTTTTGGAAATCCATCTGCACAGCTGACGGGGTCCAGAACTGCCTTTTCTCACACATCAGCCCCGTCTTCTGTGCATGCCCTTCTGTTACCACACGCATGCCCAATCTGATCGTCTCTCTCCGAAGAAGACCCTTTGCGCCTCCACATTTTTGTTCTAAATCTCAGCCTTGTGGTTTGAGAACAAAGTTTCTAGGGGTAGAAAAAGGAAGTCTGGGGCGTGGGGGAATCAAATGTTCTGTTTCTGAAATTTCTTTCAGAGGAAACCATTTGGAAAGTGTGATTTCTTGGAAGAGCCTGAGATTGTATTTTACCTGTCTGTAGGGAATGTGGTAGATGGAAAACCACAGACCAGGAGTTGATAAACTCTTAGGTAAAGTGTCAGAAAGCAAGTACTGGAGAAGGCAATGGCACCCCACTCCAGTACTCTTGCCTGGAAAATCCCATGGATGGAGGAGCCTAGAAGACTGCAGTCCATGGGGTTGCTGAGGGTTGGACTCGACTGAGTGACTTCACTTTCACTTTTCACTTTCATGCATCGGAGAAGGAAATGGTAACCCACTCCAGTGTCTTGCCTTGAGAATCCCAGGGACGGTGTAGCCTGCTGGGCTGCTGTCTATGGCATCGCATNAATGCTGTCTGTATTCACGTGTGCCTGAGCCCAGTACCCTTCACCCCGGTGGTGGTGGAAGAATTTAATGGTTAAAAACATGGATTCTGGAATCAGACTGCCTAGATTCAAATCCCAGCTGGACCACTTGCTTCTTGTGTGACTCTAGACAAGTTAGCCCATGCGTCCCAGTTTCCACAGCTGCCCAATGAACACCATCATCAGTACTTAGTTCATGAGATTATTGTTAGGATTAGACGAAATAACACATGCAAAGACCTTAGACGTTTGCTTGATACTGAAATACTCAAAAAGTTCTACTCTTTATTGCCTTCAGTATCATTTTTTTCTTCTTCATCTTCCCAATCTTTACCTTCATTTTCTTTTGTTTCATCTTGTTTTCATCTCCTTTTCCCTCTCCCTGTCCCCTTCACTTTCTTCCTGCCTTCCTCCTCTTCTTCCTTCTTGCTATTATTTGTTCGTTTTTTTCTACCCATCCCACCAGACTTTTAACTCTGTTTCATTGTAATGACTATGGGAAAGATCAGGATAAACCTCTTGATGGAAATTGATCAAGCACTTTTGGAAATCCATCTGCACAGCTGACGGGGTCCAGAACTGCCTTTTCTCACACATCAGCCCCGTCTTCTGTGCATGCCCTTCTGTTACCACACGCATGCCCAATCTGATCGTCTCTCTCCGAAGAAGACCCTTTGCGCCTCCACATTTTTGTTCTAAATCTCAGCCTTGTGGTTTGAGAACAAAGTTTCTAGGGGTAGAAAAAGGAAGTCTGGGGCGTGGGGGAATCAAATGTTCTGTTTCTGAAATTTCTTTCAGAGGAAACCATTTGGAAAGTGTGATTTCTTGGAAGAGCCTGAGATTGTATTTTACCTGTCTGTAGGGAATGTGGTAGATGGAAAACCACAGACCAGGAGTTGATAAACTCTTAGGTAAAGTGTCAGAAAGCAAGTACTGGAGAAGGCAATGGCACCCCACTCCAGTACTCTTGCCTGGAAAATCCCATGGATGGAGGAGCCTAGAAGACTGCAGTCCATGGGGTTGCTGAGGGTTGGACTCGACTGAGTGACTTCACTTTCACTTTTCACTTTCATGCATCGGAGAAGGAAATGGTAACCCACTCCAGTGTCTTGCCTTGAGAATCCCAGGGACGGTGTAGCCTGCTGGGCTGCTGTCTATGGCATCGCATAGAGTCGGACACAACTGAAGTGACTTAGCAGCAGCAGGCTACATATGGTCTTTTAAAAATTGAAGTATGGTTGATTTACAATGTTGCGTTAGTTTCAGGTGTACAGAGAAGTGATATATCAGTTCAGTTCAGTTCAGTCACTCAGTCGTGTCCAACTCTTTGCAGCCCCATGAATCGCAGCATGCCAGGCCTCCCTGTCCATCACCAACTCCTGGAGTTCACTCAGACTCACGTCCATCAAGACAGTGATGCCATCCAGCCATCTCATCCTCGGTCGTCCCCTTCTCCTCCTGCCCCCAATCCCTCCCAGCATCAGAGTCTTTTCCAATGAGTCAACTCTTCACATGAGGTGGCCAAAATTCTGTAGCTTCAGCTTTAGCATCATTTCTTCCAAAGAAATCCCAGGGCTGATCTCCTTCAGAATGGACTGGTTGGATCTCCTTGCAGTCCAAGGGACTCTCAAGAGTCTTCTCCAACACCACAGCTCAAAAGCATCAATTCTTCAGTGCTCAGCCTTCTTCACAGTCCAACTCTCACATCCATACATGACTACAGGAAAAACCATAGCCTTGACTAGAGGTACCTTAGTCGGCAAAGTAATGTCTCTGCTTTTGAATATGCTATCTAGGTTGGTCATAACTTTCCTTCCAAGGAGTAAGCGTCTTTTAATTTCATGGCTGCAGTCACCATCTGCAGTGATTTTATATATAAAATGATAAGAATATATATTTGGTATCATATGTATATCATATATGTTCTTTTTCATACCCTTTTCCATTATAGGTTATTACAAAATACTGAGTGCAATCCCCATGCTATACAGTAGGTCCTTGTTATTTATGCATTTTATATACAGTCGGATATATCTGTTAATCCTGAACTCCTAATTTACCCCTTCCTCACTCGTTTCCCTCTCGGCAACTGTAAGTTTGTTTTCTATGTCCATGCACCTATTTACATTTTATAAACAAATTCATTTCACGTTTGGACTTGGTTGCATGTCCTTCGTCCTCCTCCTCCTCTCTCCTCACAGCCCTTTAAAAACTGTGGGCCATACAGAAACAAGACTAGACAGCGGTTTGGCAATATGACTACAGTCACAATTGTTTTCTGCTCCAATATGGCCTCTCACTATGTTTGCAATTATTAGTTAAGTTTTTTAAAAAATGGACAATGCAGTTTAAAGCAATAATTAAATGCCAAGGTGCCCCAATTTGCTCCCTCTGGAACTTTCAGCAACTCTCAGGCTAATGCACGGTTTTTCTGTAGATGGCCGTTAAGCCTCTGATCCTGGCTTCCTTATTAGCCCATGAACATCCATCTTCATGTGTCTCTTTAAGGTGCAACCAATTCCACATCAGAGGACCAAGTTAACCAGAATCACTCCTTAAATTAAGGACATGGCAGCATTGTCTTCTAGGTCATGTTTATTGCAATCGCATATCAGGCTCAGAAAATCCATCTTTTCATCCTCTGAGCTCATTGTCACTTGTCCCAGTCTGGTCAGAATTCTCATTAGGAAAATAGTTGTCTTGTAAACAGGCGATTTCTATAAGCTTTTAAATAGAAGCTACAACCTTACCCAGACTCACAGAGACAAAGAACAGACTTGGTGAGCGGTGGGGAGGGTGAGTCACAGAATGGTGACATCCCATAAGGCTGGGATGTCAGTGGGGTATACAAACTCTCGGGTGTAAGAACAGCTACAGAGATGTATTATACAGCACGTGGAATATAGCAATATTTTGTTGTAACTGTAAATGGAATATAACACTTGGAAATTGTATAACAAAATAGAAAATAGAACAAAAAGGAAAAGCTTCTCCAGGAACGTAGAGCCACACCGCTGAGTGCACCCACCTGGGCAGTTGGGACGGTCACACGTCCTCGATTCGGTTGCAGTACACGCGTAGCCACAAGACCTGGTCCGTTTCTGGTTGCCATTCCCACAGGTGACGCTGCAGACAGACCAGAGGCTCCAGTCGCCCTCACCGTCTGTGGAGTCTGGAAGGGAACAGGGAGATGGTCACCCGCCTTGCCCAAAGAACCCTCACAGCCCCCATCCAGCTGCCTGCCAACTGCCCACTTGCAGCATCCCCACTGTTTGAGGGGACCAGGTGCCAGTCAGAGGCGAAAAGTTATGGCCCCAGTGCTCATTTCAGGGATTAGCTTCATGATGCAGGGCCTCTCTCTGAGGTTCTGACCCCTAGAAGATGCCTGCGTGCATGCATGCTAAGTCAAATCTGACTCTTTGAGACCCTGTGGACTGTAACCCGCCAGGTTCCTCTGTCCAGCGGAAGAATACTGGAGTGGGTTGCCGTGCCCTCCTCCAAGGGATCTTCCTCACCCAGGGATCAAATCCAAGTCTCCCGTGACTCCTGCACCACATGCAGATTCTTTACCGCTGAGCCACTGGGGAAGCCCAGAAGATGTCTGACAGTGAAAGTTGCTCAGGTGTGTCTGACTCGCCACCCCATGGACTATACAGTTCATGGAATTATCCAGGCCAGAATACTGCGGTGGGTAGACTTTCCCTTCTCCAGGTGATCTTTCCAACCCAGGGATCAAACCCAGGTCTCCCGCATTGGGAGATGCTTTGCCGGTGAACCACCAGGGAAGCCCAGAAAACGCCTACTAAGTGCTTATTGAAAATGCACACATCCACAGAGCATGGGATCATGCAGTAATGTGGTAAAGATTTTCCAAATTGTCAGCCATCAGTTCCTTCACATGCACAGAGAGGAGTCACCGGAAGGGCCCTGAAACACTCCACATGGGAATAAGGCCTTCTTGGACCTTCCAGGCACTGCTCAGGGGACAGCTAAATGCAGCTGATGCCGTTGGCAGTAGAGGAGCTGCCCAGTGGAGCCCTGCCTGAAGTTCTGAGTCACAGAATGGTGAGAAATAATGCACTGCTGATGTTTTAGTCACCAAGTTTTGGAATGGTTGTTATGCAGCAGTAGATAATTGACATGTACTTAGTTGCTGTCTGACTCTTTTGCGACACCACGGACTGTTGCCCACCAGGTTCCTCTGTCCATGGGGATACTGGAGTAGGTTGCCATGCTGCCCTCCAGGGGAACTTCCCAACCCAGGGATCGAACCCAGGTCTTTCTCATTGCAGGCAGATTCTTTACCAGCTAAGCCACCAGGGAAGCCCAGATAACTGATACATAACAGTAGAGCTAGATGGTTCTTTGAGGTCATCATTCAACATCCATTCAACAAATACTCTATTATGTGCCAGGCCCAATTCTGGGTATATGAGATATGTCATTAAATAAAACTTGCAAGGATCTCTGCCCTGTGGTACTAATAGTTTTGTGAGAAGAGTAGACAATAATCAAAAACCACACACACAAATGACTAAATTATACAGTGTATCAGAAATCAGTGAGGGGTAAGGAAAAATGAGAAATGAACCAGACTGGGGGTGTGAGGGCCATGAGAGAGGTTGGTATGTTATCTAGACTAACTTGCTCTTTTTATTTTTTAATTAAAAAAAAAATAGAAAAAAATTTTTTGGCCACACTGCTTGGCATGTGGGATCTTAGTTCCCTGAGCAGGCATCAAATCCACACTCCCTGCCTTGGAAGACTGGAGTCTTAACCGCTGGACCACCAGGGAATTCACCTAATTTTCTCTTTTTAAGAGTAAACTAGGTCCTGGAGTGCTTGGGTGACCCACTCAAGGGGAAGGGGAAGAGAGAGGAAAGCGTGGGCCCTAGTGCGAAGTGCTTGAAAGCCTGACTTCTGCAGCATTTCCCTCTCAACTGCTTTTCCCCGCTTTATCTTCCTCCAGCCTCGGGGCCTCTGCCAGTGCCAAGCATGCAGCCCCAGTCATCGGCCTCGCAGGGTAGGGTCCTGCTCCGCTCGGAACAGGTCTCGGTGATTGCCATTACGTAGGCCTGGCAAGAATGCAGTCCACACATGTTTCTACCTGAACTGCGGGACCCGTGCCAGACTCCCAGCCTGTTGTTTACAGTGTGTTCACTCTCAGGCAAACCCAGGGCCACTGACTTTAGCCCATTGTTAGAGTCGGTGGGGGCAGTCCTAATCCTTTCCTCTAACCCACGGTTGAGAGTCCAGCCACACCTCACCTGCCCCCGGGGGCCCCATCCCTTTCTCCTGACTCCCCCAAAGGGGTTTTTCCGATTTTGATTTCCTTCTAAGACATGATTTTCCAGCCACATGGCCAAGCAGATGTTTGAAACTCCTGCCTCGTTCGAGGGAGGCGAGTCAGCTTCCCCTCCCACCCCGGCTGCCTCCATCTCTCCGTCTCCTCCTGAGCATCAGTGCAGTGGAGCCCGAGAGGTCGCTGAGCAGGGCGCTGGGGCTGCCACCTCCCAGACCTCCCAGGCCTCTTGGTAACTCGCCAAGAACACAAAGGACGTGCCTGAAACAATGACATGCTCGCACTCCTGTCGGTGGGTCTATCCGTGTGTTACATGCAGGCAGGAACACACTCAGCACCTCCCGTGTGACTCTTCCTGGGGTCTGATTTGTTAAAAGGAACAACCACAACCACAAGAAGTCACCAGTCAAGAGGATACTGTCTTCAGACTCATAAAAAGGGGGCAGTGGGTAAGTCAGAGAAAGCTTATTAATTCATGGTGGAAGAGTTGCTGTCCCCTGTGGGGTGGGTCTCAGACTAAGACATGATTCAGGTGATTGATGCCAAGAGGTATCCCGCTTGGCTCAGCAGAAGCAAAGGGGCCTCAACAACCTAGAATTCTCTGGCAGCACGTCCTCCCTGGTATAATAAGAGGGAGAGCTAGCGTGGGGGAATATAGTCTCTGAGTGTTGAGATTTTAGCATTAAACATACCATCTTGGAATCTCTGCCTGAGGTAATTTCTTATGTTTTTTTTTTTTTTTTT
>SJYX01008057.1:2509-64651 GCA_006410675.1 Oreotragus oreotragus | reverse complement strand
GGGGGTTGGGGGGAAGGGGTTCTTAATGTTCATAAATTCAGCAGAATATACTGTGTAAAAACTTTAGATGAAAAAAACTGTTTCTAAGTGGTGATCATCAAACTTCCATGAGCATGAGAGTCACCTGCTGACCTTGACTAAAAAAAGAAAGAAGCATACACAGACTCCAGGTCTCACTCCTGCACATTCCGTGGAAGGATGGCAGCGGCCCTCGATCTGGGCTGCACCCTGGTGTCACTCGGGGAGCTTTAAAAATCCCTGATGCATGGGTCCCATCCCAGAGACTCCAAGTTAACTGATCTTGAGAGAAGTCCAGGCATTGGGATTTAAAAAAATAAATGCCCAGATGAGTATGGGCAACCATAGTGAGAAACACTGGTGTGTGGGGCCTCGCGCTTCCAGATCAGGAGCTTCCCAGGTGGCTCAGGCAGTAAAGAGTCTGCCTGTAGTGCAGGAGGCCCAGATTCAATATCTGAGTCGGGAAGATCCCCTGGAGAAGGGAATGGCTACCCACTCCAGTATTCTTGCCTGGAGAATCCCATGGATAGTAGTTGCAAAGGATCGAACATGACTGAGCGACTGACCCTGTCACTTTCATTTTTCCAGTGTGTCTGAAATTAAACAGTCCTGAAAGTGTCTGAAAGTCTGCATTTCTATTATGGTCTCTGGGGACGCTGATCTACTGGCCTGGGGACCATACCTGGAGATATGTAGGGAAGGGAGTTGGGCCCAGGATAGGCATTACGTTTTCACAGGCAGTGGATGGATTCTGATGTTGAGGGTCTGAGCCTCACTCAGAGAGACCATGTTCCACATGGGCTGGGCAGACAGGTTGAGCTGCTATCCTGAGCAGTGTCAGGGGATCCTTGGTATTTCTCTTGTTCAACAGCTCAGCTCAGCCCTGGTTCTACTGCCATTCCTGTCTTCCAACCTAACTGTCCCTTTATAGACCCACTTACTGCCCTAAAGATGTGCTTCCCCCTCCACCCCCAAGAGGCAGAAGAACAGTGGTGAAGAGGACAGACTCTGTACCTAGACTGTCTGAGATGAATCTTAGGTCAAATTTGCTTAACTGCTCCAGGCTTCAGTTTCCCCATTTGTAAAGTGAGGTCTCTGCCTCAGTGAGCTGATTAAATGAGCTAATTTTTGAAAGCTGCTATGAAGAGGGACTGTGCAAGGCAACTGCTACAGAAAGGTTGGCTAATGTTCCCAATCCTTCTTGGAAAATAAATCGGACTTCTGGGAAAGGGGAAGGTTTTATGAGTGGTTGGGTGGGGTCTGGGAGCTCTCTTCCTGCTTCTCTAGCGTTTACTGTGTATCTCTACTGTGGCACTCTTTTGCTCCATCTGTTAAGTTTTCTCCTTTTGCTCAAAGACAGGTGAGATGCTCTTCAGGGAAGGACCATGTCTTGTCTTTTTCAGATTCCAGTACCTAGCAGAATGATGGGCACAAGATGTGTTCAGTGTCAGCTGCAACTAAGTGACGTGGTTGGGAAGAAAGTCCTACTCTTTTGGACATTGCTTAGGATCATCTATTAGCAGTCAGAAATGACTTGCCAATAAACAAGTGGCCTTTCTGCTGAAAATGGGGGTAAGGGTGAGAATGCAAATGGTGCAAAACAACTCATCCTCACAGACCGTCTGCTCCTGAGTCTGCTGAGGCTGAACCACAAGGCCATCATCATGGTGGATGTATTTGTAAGATATCAAATACTCTTATAACATGGCGCACTCTGCCCGACTCTTCATGAAGACTGGCCAGATGCTTTCCAAATCGGTTTCCTCTTCATCTAGTTCACACAGAAAACATTTCCCAGCTTCCCTTGCATCTACATGGGATCATATGACAAAGTCTTGCCAATAGAATCTGGGCAGATTTGTCTTCTCCAGGCTAAGGGGGTTGAAAGCATGAGTGCCTTTTCCAGGCTCTGTCTCTCTACTTGTCTGCCATCCAGAGGCAGAGCATCCAGTGAGTAATTCTCAGGCCCTCACAGTTGGCGGGGCTTAAAAATGGAAGGAGTCTGGGTCCCTGAATGACTAGGTGGAGCCGTGTTTCTCTGACCCTGTCTTCCATCCCAGCTTAAGTGAGAAATGAACGTGGATTATTTTAAGCCATTGAACTTAGAAATTGTTGTCTCACCTATCCTACTCTAAAAGCATGGGAAACTGTAAGTTCCAACTTGGGGTCTTGAAATTTGTTGCTGGGGATGCCTCACTTTGATAACTCGAGACATACATGTCCATGAGGGTTTCAAAGGGCCACTCCACTACCAGTGATAAACATAACATAGTTGCCTGGTCAAAGGAGACAGCTGGGCACATCTTTTTCACTAAATGGATTTTCAGTACGGGTTTTTACAGTCAAATACATGAGGAAGTTCGGAGAAGGAAATGGCAAGCCACTTTAGTATTCTTGCCTGGAAATTTCTATGGACAGAGGAGGCTGCTGGGCTCCTGTCCATGTGGTCTCAAAGAGTTGGACATGACTGAGCATTCACACACTATTCGAGGAAGTTATTTCAGTGGTTTCGTCATTTTTTTGGAAAAAAAAAAAAAAAAAAGGCAGGACCTGAAAGATCCCTAGCTTAAAAAAATCTTTCAGAGGATAATTGGCATTATTTTAAAATTATAGTATTTCTAGAAAAATGTGGTGAGCGGGGCCTCTTGGGCCTTCTGTGGATGGGGTGGACAGAGTCTGTACGAAGTCTGGCTTGTTGAAGACCCAAAGCCACACACTGTAAACAGGGTTTTGCTTGGCTCCACGTCCACTGGCCTCATCGTCCTCGTTTATTCTCTGCACTGATTTTACATCGCTGGGTGGTAGACTCACCATATTCTGGCTGTTCTTTGGTTTCAAACATCCGGTGGCCCGGGGCCGGACGGTCCCAGCCACCGGGGGGGCTGAGGAAGTTGCTGTCGTCTGAGGTGCCCTCGTACTTGGAGTCTTGGTCACCGCCCTGGGCCCTCGGCAGGGCCAAGGACCTCTGCCACCAGGCCCGCCAGTCAGGGGACGGCACTGACCAGCCGGGTCTATTCTCCGGGTGCGGATCTTTCTCTGCTTCAGAGTCAGGACCATCCACCACCTCTATGGTGACCTGAGGAATTCAAAACAGGCCAGGGTCAAGGAGGAGTCAATAGCCTCCACGCCGGGTGACCCTCGGGAGAAAGTCTAAGAGAGCGGAGGGAAACGCAGCTCCCTCGGCAGGGAAACATGCCTCGCTTGGAAAGGAAAGCGGAGGCTGCACAGTGACACGGGGGGAGAACCCCCAGGGACACACGGGGGGAGAACCTCCAGGGACACGCGGGGGGAGAACCTCCAGGGACACGCGGGGGTGGAACCTCCAGGGACACGTGGGGGGAGAGCCTCCAGGGACACGGAGGGGGGAGAACCTCCAGGGACACGCGGGGGTGGAACCTCCAGGGACACGTGGGGGGAGAGCCTCCAGGGACACGGAGGGGGGAGAACCTCCAGGGACACACGGGGGGAGAACCTCCAGGGACACACGGGGGGAGAACCTCCACGGACGCCTGGAGGAACTGACGCCCACGGGCCTTGCGTTGGGAGGAAGCAGTGTATCCCGGGGCCCCTGATTTACGGATGACTACATTTCTGGGAAGTCTTTAATTCAAGGAGTCAACATGTACCATGAATGGCACAAGAACAACGCATAAAATGGAACACTTACTGAGAACCAACCGCGTACCAGGCACTGTTTTAAAGGCTTTCCATATATTAATGTACTTCACCCTCACAACGTCTCTATCATGTTGGTTCTGGTGATCGGCCCTCGTGGTTACTGATCTGAAAGGAAGTCCTTGCCACGCCTCCCATTCTGGTCTGTGGGTGCTGCACCTCCCACCAAGAGGTGGGGTTTACGCCCCTTCCCTTGCAGTCTGGGCTGGCCTGAGGACTCACAGTAGAGTGTGGTAGGTGTGTCAACGGGACCAGCTACACGAGGTATTGAAGTTTCCATTTGCATTCTCTCAGAAAGTTCCTACCATTACGTATGGAAGCCCAGCCTAGACTACCGTGCACATGACCGTCACGTGATGAGGGAGCCATACAGCAGAGAACAAAGGCTCCCCAAGTCCCTGGAAAGCTCTGAGGCCCCAGTCAGCTGAGCGGGAGCTATCCTGGATTTTCCAGGCCGACTGGGTCACCCCAGCTGATAGCACGTAGAGCAGAGACGAGCTCTCCCAGCTGAGCCCTGCTCAAATTCCCGACCCACAGCACCCAGAGCAGTCCAGTGATTGTTGTTTCAAGCTGTTAAATTTCAGAGTAGTGGCTAGACAGCTTCTTATAAACAGAAAACTGGACACAGAGAAGTTAACAAGCTGCCTAAGGTCACACAGCTAGTAACTGGCAGCCATGGGTATTCTAGCTCCAGAGCCTGTACTCTTATGAACTTTGCCAAACTGTCTCTCAAAAAGTCAGTCACCTAGGTCCTGTCCCCTCTTGTGACCAGCTGAGCCCAGAGCCCACTGATGCCGGTAGGGGCTGGATGCCACAGGTCGTGTAGAGATGTGAGCACAAGGTCCATGCTGTCCCAGCTGTGAGTTTCACTCATCCCCAAAACCGGACCCAGCGCAGACTCCTCCTTAACCCACCCTCAGGGTCAGAGCAGACAAGTCCCAGAGTCAAGGTCAGAACTCGCTCTTGGATTTACGGAGCCTCGTTTGGAAGTCACAGGGCTGAAAGAATGCAGCTTCTTGGCTCCGAGAGACAATCAGCATAGAGAAACTTGTTTTAAAAACATAATAAAAGACTCCTTGGGTTCCTCTGGCCATCACACGGCTCTTGCAACAACCCCTGGACGAGTTATGTGCAAATGAATCAGAAACATGCGCTCTGAGTAATCAGCGCAAGATGTACTGGGCAGATGCTCTTCCAGCTTTGCCCTAACTCGACATCTGAGAGACTTGTTGAGATGCTCTGCCAAACTGCACTGGGTCATGTCAATCCTCGAGACAAACAGACCTTTCCTTTTGTCTCAGGAATGGAAAAGTTTGAATTCTACTCTCCTTGACATTCTAAGGAGGTTGCCCCACTCATGGTGGGCCTAGCTGTGGCCTTGTGTGCTCCAGACACGAGGTCCAGGGTGTGGTCTTCTATCCCAGTACACTTGGGCTGTGGCAGGCCGAGAGCATCTCCTCTGGTGTGGGATGCCTACGAGGGCACCGTTGGCTTGATTCCATGCCACCACCATCACCCCAGTCTTGTAAGCATCCCTTGCATATTTATAAATAATTATGGAACTTTTAGTAATCCCTCAAAAGGACAAAAAGAAGAATTACATCATTCATCTTTTATCACTGCTGTTTGCTGGAGGGATGGCTGTTGGAGAGGGACAGTGCCCAGGACCCACATGCAACCCTACCAGGACAGAGTGGAAGGCATGCACAGCTGGGTGGCATGGACCTGAGCCAGCAGAGATTCCATGATGCCCAGCCTTTGAAGACACAACCTTTCTCCTATGTAGCCCCAGCCCCCATGCCTGCAGACAGAACAACTGAGCCGCAACAATTGTCTGCAAGGCTATTGAGGGTCTTGGAGAAGCTGCCAAGAGCGAGGCAAGCCTGCAATTATGGTAATAAGATCAGTCTCTGGGTAGGAGATAAGGGGGAACAGGCTGGACAGTTTTGGTATTCCGTTTGTATCCAGACTGGAGTCAAAGGGATTGCCTAAACAAAACGTGCCCTGCAATTTCTCCAAGCTGGGAATCAAAACAATTCCATGTTTTAAGCTATTACCGTCAATATAATTCTCTTTTCCCCAAAACTGCTGCTTGGATCCAAACAAAACAGATTTGTTGCCTGGCCAGGCAATGAGTAGCAAAATACAAATTTACTCCAAAAACTATTATCGATGACTAAATCTCATCAGCTTAGAGGTTTCTTTTTCCCCTTTCATTTCTAGCCACTGCTCCAACTGAATTAAAAATAACACAAACAAACAAACAAACAAAAAACCCACACAAAACAAAACCCAGGATCCTTAGGATCCACCCTTCCCTCCAGTCAGGAATGTGGAAACCTCATCTAATCTTGAACGTGAAATTTCTTAGGCATCCAATTAAAAAGACTTAATGAGCATGAGCATGACTTCTCCAGTGGGAGGAGGTGGAGGGAGATTAGTTTTACGTTTCCTGTTGCTCTTATTCTTATTTACGTGTTCTTTAGCGTCAAAGAATCTGTTCATAAAAATGTCTTGAACAACAATCAGTGTGACGAGTTGAAGGTGTGGCAGGGAGCATAGTAGATTTCCAAGCTGACGGAGCTGGATCTTCCCTTTCTTTGGCGTCTTCAATGCACAGCATTGAAGCATCTTCAGTATATTTGTTTCTCCTGGATTTTTCCATAGCATGAATCAAGACAGTAAAAGAAAAAGAACTTTTCCAAAAGACCCAAGTCCAGCTTCTGGCTGAATCTTGTCAGATCCAAGAAAAGAGAGACTAGACTAGGTGCCAAGTTTGAGAATTCCGTCCAAAATTAGGAAAGGATAAAATCCTTTGCACGATTACCAGTTTCTTTCTTCCTCTTGAAAGTTCAAACATTTATTAGAAACACACTCTTCAGCCCTGAAAAGCACTTTCAACTGGGAAACTAACACAGTTCGTAGTCTAATCGGCAATAAACTAATGACACTGAGAACACAGAAGGCTTGACCTTCGGAACCCACGAAAATCTTCTAGAATCTTCTAACTCGTTGGCCCTGTTAGAGGACCAACGAGCTTGAGAGCTACTTGGTTACCAGGTAGCTTGGGTTTGTGTTTATTTCCCAGAGACTAAGAGAAGCCCCGAGAGTTGAAATGATTCCTCAAAAGCACAGAGCAGCAAACGGTTAGGCCCCCGATAATGTAACCCTTCTTCCTTGACAAATGCCAAAGAAAGAACACAAAGGACTAGGAAGATATATAATCCCTCCCTCTCAGATCCACTGGTGCTCTCAAAACAACTCTGGCGGCTCCAGGTAAGCGCCGTGAGTGCTTTGAGCCTTACAGCATTCCTGTTCGGGTATTGCTGCTTGTTCTACAAAAGTTAGCCCCACATTTCAGGCAGCGAAACTGGCCTGGAGAATTCACATTCCTGAGGTGAACAGCAAAGGAGGAGAGCTGCTCTCAAAACGCGGTCTCCTGATTCTTAATTATTTTATACTGGTCCCCTCTGTCATTTTCACGCTTGCTGCCATCACCAGCCAGCGTCCACCCATCTGGGGAAGCGTCCGCATCACTTTGCTGAGTGCTTCCCATGGATGATCTCATTTAATCCTTGTGCATGCTAAGTCACTTCAGCCGTGTCTGACTCTGTGCGACCCCATGGACTGTAGCCCACCAGGCTCCTCTGTCCATGGGATTCTCCAGGCAAGAATATTGGAGTGGTTGCCATGCCCTCCTCCAGGGGATCTTCCCGACCCAGGGATTTTCTGCAGTGGCAGGTGGGTTCTTTACCACTAGCGCCACCTGGGAAGCCCGTTTAATCCACACAACCCTACCACTATGGAGTACTGTCCTACAAAAGTACTACACCTACGTGGTTATCCCCATGGTATAGACAAGGAAACTGAGGCATATGGAGGTCAAGTAACCTTAGCAGCCACAGAGGCCAAGCCTGATTGACAGAAATGGTGCTGCCGGAGCCCAAAGAGAGGTGGGTGGACTCTGACTCATGATGGGGACAGCAGGGCCCCCTTGAGAATCTGAACAGTACCAGCTTGTCTCCAGGAGGGTGTGGGTCCATGTCTTGGGAACAGTAATTTCTTGTTCTTACTTGGCCAGGCCTGCCATCCCAAAAGAATTTTAGGAAGAAAGGAGGTAGGAAAATCAGAAGTAGAGGCACATACAACACCTGTAGCCCTGGCCAACTCATCTGATTATATCAAGAGGCCTACAGTCATGTAAATAAGTCTGTGCAAGGGGAAAAAAGGGCTTTTAGAAGACTATTTTTAAGTCTCCCTCAATGGAATAAAAGAAAGAAACACATTGGTTGAAATGAATACAAATCTCAGATGGACCCAGAAAAGAGAAATATTTGGTGGTGAATAGCTACTGTGGTAAGGACTTGATGCAGTGAGCCTAATAATGAATTTATTTTAGAGATTTCTGCATCTGCTATCTGACCATCAGCTGTGGAGCAGAAACCCAGCCAAGGATACTGACTTCCGCTTGAACTTGTCCTGGGGGATTTACTTTCTTTCTTGAGTGGTTTATTTATTTGTTGCCAAAACCCAACTTCTAGTTTTGTTTTAAATTTAATATGGAGATTGGGTTCAGGGGTTTGAGGCTATTTCTTTCTATTTTGTGTGCCTTGTTGGGCTTCCCTCCACCCACCCCCTACTCACTTCCACAGCCTGAAGCCAGTCTTAAAATGAAGAGCCCAATTCACTTGGGACAGAGGCCCCCTGGCTTCAGGGGTTTATTTAAAAAAAAAAAAAAAAACTCTGAAAAGCTGGGCTTTTTAAAGGATTTCCCTTCCTAAAAGTCAAGAGGCCCAGCTCAGCATTGCCTCTTTGGAAAGGTGTGGGCGGTTTGGTGGTGGTGGGTAGGTGGGGAGACTGTGGACCCCAGCCCTGGAGCGTGGGAAGTGCTTGCAGACAAGGGGGCGGTGCTGGGGTGCGGTTCAGAGACAGGGGTATCGAATTCCTGTGTGCTCCCTGCTCCAGGGAGGGCTAGCTGGGTGGGGGCTGGGGGCAGGTTGCCAGAGGGTGAGGGGGAGACAGGTCAGAGGGCCTGGTGGTGGAAGCCGACCCCCGGGACGCCTTCACCTGTTTGCAGTCCGCTCCCCGGGAAGAGAAGACGGCCCAGGGTGACGTGGGGCTGTCTGCTTGGCTGCATCAGCCCTGTGTCACACCAGTGGATTTCAGCAAGACGGTAGAGCTCTGAGGAAGGGGCGAGAGTTGTCAGCATGAAAACCATCACCCCCTTTGAGAAAGCACCTTACCTTTTAAAGGACTACCAGGGAGCCGATTTACTCGTGTGGTGAGGCTTGAGGCCACAGCAGCCAGCTCTGTGTGTATGTGTGTGTGTGTGTATGTGTATGCGCAC
Organism: Oreotragus oreotragus; assembly: GCA_006410675.1. Lineage (NCBI taxonomy): Eukaryota > Metazoa > Chordata > Mammalia > Artiodactyla > Bovidae > Oreotragus > Oreotragus oreotragus. Next base: position 55,611 of record SJYX01008057.1, on the reverse strand, counting down.
TCATACACACTTATACTCAGACCTAGGGCTGGAGCTCTCAGGGGTAGCACGCATCGGTCTTTCTTTGAGCATCTTTCTGAGCAACCAACGCTCTCCTTTGCTGGTCTTCCCAGAGAGAGAAGGCCAGGAACACTGCTCAGTATTCCTTTCTTTAGGGCCAACAGGTCATTAGATCAATAAAACAGAGGCCCCTCTACTCCTCTGACTGGCCTCAGGCAGTTATCAGTCACTGGGCTTGTGCAAAGTGGCAGAGGGATGACCCAACTGGCTAACAGGCAGCAAGATCGTGCTGGCTTTGGTCTTTTTGGGTCCTTGGATGTGACGGTATCTGGGTTGGAGCATCTTTTGTTTCAAGTCCATTTTGCCAGGAACGGGTTGCCCCGTTGGAGCAATGGGGAAACCTATACTCTTGGGAGGTAGAGTGATCTCTTCTGGACAAAAGGAAACTCAAGAAACACCTAGAGAACTCATAGGAGTGGCCTGGTTCCCTTCCCATCCTGTGCTCCAAGGCAGCCCATTCTGAAGTGGCGTGGAGGCGAGCTTCCCATAGGTACTGGGGCGGTGCTGAGACCAACGGAAGACAAAACGCTGACTGCTTTGTACCTGTTAGAAGTCTGTACAAACAGGTGGCTGTGGGCTCAGAGGGGACAAGGAGGAATGCTTTCCACTTTATAAAAACTGTTTTTATGAAAGTCCAAGAGGCTTTGTCGGAGGGTCTCGAGAGTGGTTTTCTCATGATTCAGCCTCCACGTCTTCTCTGCTCCCTGCTCGCTTTATTATTCTCTCTATCAACCCCAACAGACACCTCGCCCCTCAGGAAGCCCAGCGGTACTGTTGCAAAGCTCTCTTCATCTGGCTAAACAGCACAGCTTATGCTGATGAAAAATGGATTGTGAGTTCTAGGGCTTTTCTGAGCTCATGTACAAATCCATCGTGTGGGCTGGCGTGGGCTTAGCATTTCATGGTTGCCTTTTTCTTTTTATGGAAAAGTCATCAGGGTTTCCCAGATCTGAGGATCTCAACTGCCTTCGCATCACTGTTCTTCCTTGACATTTGCGCTAATATTTTAAAAAGACCCAAGTGATGTCTGGGGACTTCCTGACTCATGGACTTATCTGGGAGAGAGAAAGGGGATCCTGATAAATTCTCCTAGAAATTCAGTCCTAGGTGGAGCCCATGAACTTGGTAATTTTCCAGTGCAGGGATTTCAGCCCTCCAGTCCCCTGTACCCAAGCCTTTTCTTGTAAGTTTACATTAGTAACTCTTAAATCGATGGCATTAATAGCTCAGTCCTCAGCATTAAGCTCCACAATGAGATTCCCCATCCCTCAAAAAAAAAAAAAAAAAAAAAAAAAAANTTCAGCCCTCCAGTCCCCTGTACCCAAGCCTTTTCTTGTAAGTTTACATTAGTAACTCTTAAATCGATGGCATTAATAGCTCAGTCCTCAGCATTAAGCTCCACAATGAGATTCCCCATCCCAAAAAAAAAAAAAAAAAAAAAAAAAAAGCAAGCCGCAGCAAACCTCAAATTGTTTTGGGCATGGGCTAAGCACCCTTGGGATAAGGGTGGTCTGGTCCTACAGCCAAAAAAATCCATCAACAAGGAAAAATCACTTCCTGTCAATGAAGGAGTGATGGGGAGTCACACTGAGCAACAGTAAGGGGTTATGTATGCCTTTTTTGGTCAGTACCCTCCCCCAAGTGGGTACTGTGTTCTTTATCAGAGAGCTGTGTGGACAGTTCCTGGAGAGGGGACAATGGAGAAAAAGGCCCGTTTTCCTGATTAAGCAGCTGGAGTGATACAAGACCTATCAGAAACATGAATCGGTCCTCGCAGTGATTTCAGCACACGGGTTGTCCAAGCCTGACTTCCAGAGCACTGTTCACTTCTGTGCCCTCGTCTCTGCCCTGCCTTAACGGTCAGGTCCCCTCCCAACCTTTCTGTCTGTCTGGGTCTGCCTTCCATGTGGAGCACAGTACTTGTTCTGCTCCGCTTCTGCGATCCTTCTGGCACTCTCTTAGGTGGCAGTTGGAATCTTCACACCCAGGTCATTTCCTGGAGGGAAGACCTCACATTCAAGGTCTGACACTTCCTAACTTCCCAGTAGCTAACACAGCATTTTATACATGGGGAGGTAGGGGACTGGTGGATGTATTATTCGAACTGAGGTGTATTCTTTCTGCCGTGGAAGTCAATTGGAATTTGATGCAGAGAAAGAATAAGGACAAGCTGCCCTTCCCCATCTAGTCAAGGCTATGGTTTTTCAGTGGTTCTGTATGGATGTGAGAGCTGGACTATAAAGAAAGCTGAGTGCCGAAGAATTGATGCTTTTGAACTGTGGTTGGATAAGACTCTTGAGAGTCCCTGGGACTGCAAGGAGATCCAACCAGTCCATCCTAAAGCAGATCAGCCCTGGGTGTTCATTGGTAGGACTGATGTTGAAGCTGAAACTACAAATCTTTGGCCACCTGATGCAAAGAGCTGACTCATTTGAAAAGGCCCTGATGCTGGGAAAGATTGAAGGCAGGAGGAGAAGGAGATGACAGAGGATGAGATGGTTGGATGGCATCACCGACTCAATGGACACAGGTCTGAGTAAACTCCAGGAGTTGGTGATGGACAGGGAGGCCTGGCGTGCTGCAGTCCATGAGGTCGCAGAGTCGTACACGACAGAGCAACTGAACTGAACTGAACTGCCCTTCCCCAGGTGAAAAGACCTGAGGAAAAGCTTACAAGTTTGGAAGCCAGCACTTGAGGACAGGGGCTGTGCAGGGCCAGGTGGCCCAGGGAGATGGGCCTCCCTCCACCACCATGAGGCTCATCTCTGGGGAGAAACAGAGGGAGGGGCAAGTGAAATTCAAAATGAGGAGTTTGTCTCTGACACACGGACTGGTAGGGTGAGTTTTCTTGGGAGCCTGAAAACCTGTGTTTGAGCCCCAACTACTGTTTACTAGCCATGTGACCTTGGGAAAGCAAACCAAATGGTAACTTGCTGAGAATTAGTTGCATTATTGATAATATTGGAAGAAGCCAACATGCTTGGATTCAACATGTTGGGAGAGTCAAGTCAGATTTGCTTTTGCCTTGTTGAGTAAACTGTGCTATTTCAGTGCAGGTAAGAGTTCTTAATTTCAATTCCAGGAACCCCTTTCCCTAACCTCCTGTTTCTTTCAGCTCATCCCACTCCATCCTAGTGGCATGTATTCCTCTATCTCCTAGGAACTTCTAGTTTTCACTCCCTTCTTATTGAAATTTCTTATAAGTCATTTTACACTTTAGTGCAACTAAAGTGACAACTGAAGTGTTGTTATCTCCTAAAGGAATTTCTGGAGATCAAGGAAAGGGAGAGAGGCTTTGCGTTCCTGAACATCTTGGAAATCACATCATGATTTGCCTCATCTACTCATGCGTTAGATTGGCCTTTCCCTATAACTACCATATTTCATCAATTTCAGGGAATATGATTTTGTTTTATTTTTCTATTTCAACAGCTCTGAAATCAGATCTGGATAAATTTTATAATCATGGGTGTGCCATACTCTAATTAGCACTGTTTTCTTTTTTCAGTGGTTCAGAAAATAACATGCATCTTACAATCCAGGGTGTTACACAGATGCAATGTAACACCCTCTGGAAGAGATAACAGGATTCATCAAGGGGCCAAGGGGAAAAGGGAGGTGGGATCGGATCAGGAAACAAAGGCATAGACTGTTTCATTTTCTTCCACCTTTCAGTTGCCCAGCATTACCTGGATATTTGGATTCTGTCCATTGATATCAGCTTTGGAAAGATCTGGAAAGTTGGGTAGGTCAAGGAGAAAGGATCTGGGGCCATCTCTTTGCAACGAAGGGTGCCCAACCTCTTGCTGGAATTGCTGTCTGGGGAAGGGCTGGTGTCCGGCCTGGTGGTCTGAATGTTCCCCAAGTGCTTCTTTGGATGGAGGAAAGCTGGTTTCTGATGTCAAGGCACTTTCCATGTTGAGGTTATTCTGAAACAAACAAACCCATAAATAAACAAATAAACAGGAGAAGCATGATTTAGAAATGCCACCAGTAAAAATTCGAGACGAGGACAATTCTAGGAGTCGAAATTAAGCCAGGGCTGCATTCCCAAATCATTGTTCTTTCCATGGCTTAGTTTTTCCATCTTCAAAAAGCTAAATTATCAGAAAAATTTTCCTAGCTTGCTACTTGGGGATTTTCTGAGGGCTAATCAGTTTGACCTCTGGAGGAGGGCATGGCAACCCATTCCGGTATTCTTGCCTAGAGAATCTCATGGACAGAGGAGCCTGGTGGGTTACAGTGTATAGGGTTGCAAAGAGCAGGACATGACTGAAGTGACTTAGCATAGCACAATGTGTTATGGGATATTTATCCAACATCAACATATATGAACACGAAGAGCTTGATGGAGAACAGTTGTTCATTTGGAAATGGAATCAAATTATAGTTTGCTTGTCACAGCTTCAATTGATTAACCACTGTGGCTTTAGTTATAACCCCAGTGTCCAGAGTTTGTTTCTTTGGTGTGGGTCAGCAAAAGATCTGAAAAAACTTCAGTCAAATCATTGATTATATCCATCCATTCATCCATCCATCTATCCACCATCATCTTTTCCATCCATCTGCTTATCAAGCTACTTAACCTTCTTCCCTCCTTTCCGCCTTCCCTCCTTCCTGCCTTCAGTCATCCACTCAACCATCCTTCCAGTCGTCCAGTCAACATGTGTCAACCATGTGCTAGGCATAGGAAAGCTATGAATAAGACAGTCACGGGCCCTGTTCTACTGGACTACGCATCTAACCGGGGGCATAAACCATAAATATACACACGAGCAGGGTCAGATCAGAGAGGGTGATTGCTCAGAAAAAAATAACAGGCAGTAGTCAGGAACAACACGGTATGGGTGGCTGAGGAAGACCTGTCTGAAAAGGCAGCATGTGAAGTGAGACCTGAACAGCTCCAATTACTGAGCGAAGAACACAGCAGAGGGACCAGCAAAGAGGACCGTCCTGAGATGCAGATGACTTGGCTCACTTGAGGATCAGAGAGAAGGCTAGTGAGGCTGGGATGGAGTGAAGGTCGGGGGAAGGACCTGTGATGGGGATGGAGAGGTGGGAGACAGCCCAAGAAAAAGTCACACAAAGGCGTTCTCAAATTGAGGGTCTTTATCGTGAAAAGTTGCAAGCGTGTTGTTTTTCCAGGCTAGCAAAAAAGGTCTGTGTTTGGTTGTCACTGGGGGAAAAGTTTTTCCCAGTGATCGGAGAGTGTGGAAGTTGCTGGACTTCTTTCCCAGAGCACCTTCTCCTGCTCGCCTTCTCCCTGGCCTTCTGGTTGGAGGCTTCCTCCATCCCTTAAGGGGTAGCATTTTCGTGTTTACTGGTGGAGGGCGATGTGGAGATAGAATTTCACCCGCGTCTGGGTCAGCGGTTAATGTTCTTGTTATTCTTGGGCATGTTTGGGGGTTTTGGAGTGGATATTCCAGCACGTTGCTTCCTCACGCACTCCCTGCCCCTTCTGCCTGCAGCGCCTCTGACCCAGTCAAGGGGTTACATCTGGGATCAAAACACTCCTGACTCTGACCACCCGAGGTCAAGAGTGGGCTGAGGATGGAACACATGCAGCGGATAACCATCTCATTAAACAGCTGACCCGAGGGGCTGGATTTTTCTCTCTCTCTAAACAGACATGGGATGAGGATAAACTCATTGGTGCAGAGATCACGTCTGTGAACGTTCCCAGATGAGAAGAGGACCAAGCTAGGAAGAAGCAGACTGTCTGCTATCTCCTCTTTAAAATGAGCAGTTAGGAAGGGGAGAGTGGCTGCCCTTCACCAGGTCTTTGCCTGCCCTTCCGCTTTGCTCGGTAGATGTGGCCGGGGGCAGAGTCTTTGCACGCCTTTCCAGTCACCTCTCTGTCATGCTTTCGTCTCCTGGCATAGCCTCCTAGAGAGAGCTGCCCTGGCATTCCCAGACATTGCTCAATGCAACAGAGGCCAAATGCATTATGCCCAGCTTGTCCCATCCAGCAAGCAGATAGAGTGAGAGAGAGGCAGGCTCATTCTTTCCTCCACACAAAACTTCTCTATCATGGCCTGGGGCAAGCTCACTGAATGCAATCATTCTCTTGTTTTTCTCCCTGGATCCCCAATAATGTTAGTGAGGACATCTGACTTCTCATGGAAAATTTCTTGCAGCAGGTTCTGGGAATCTAATTCTCAGAAAGGGTGCAGGATTTGCTCGCCCACACCGAGAGATACCCTGCAAATCCTGCCCTGGCTTCATGGTGGCAACCGGTACACACTGCTCGACTGGGTGAAACAGGGAGCTCCTGAGCCTTCCCTGGCAATCCAGTGGTTGAGAGCTCACCTTCCAGAGAGGGTGAAGTGTATGGTGAGAGTAACAGGGAAACTTACGTTACCATATATAAAACAGCCAGCCAGTGGGGATTTGCTCTGTGACTCAGTGAACTCAGACAGGGGCTCTGTGACAGCCTAGAGCAGTGGGATCGTGAGGGAGTTGGGAAGGAGGTTCAAGAGGGAAGGGACATAGGTACACCTATGGCTGATTTATGTTGATATTTGGCAGAAAATAACAAAATTCTGTAAAGCGATTATCCTCAATTAAAAAAAAAAAAAAAAAAGACTTCACCTTCCCATGCAGGGGATGAGGGTTGATCCTTGGTCAGGGAGCTAAGATGTCACATGCCTCTTGGCCAAAATAAAAGAAAAAAAAAAATGAAAGAAAGAAACCAAAATGTAAAACAGAAGCCATATTTTAACAGATTCAATAAAAACTAAAAATAGTGCACATTAAAAAAAAAAACTCTTTAAAAGATGGTGCCCCCTTTCCTTTTCCTTGTGATGAAGCAGTCTTTCTACTACAACTCTTATTTTAGAAGAAGAGACGTTGTTGTTCAGTCGCTCAGTGGTGTCCGACTCTTTGTGACCCCAGGGACTGCAGCATGCCAGGCTTCCTTGCCCCTCACCATCTCCCAGAGTTTGCCCAAGTTCATGTTCATTACTTCCGTGAGAGAGGAAAGGTATTTGGGCTGCATATTCGTTGCTTGGCTTAGCTGGCTGATAAAACAAGGGCGGGGTCTGACAGGTTTCTTGATCTGACTCTGGAATTTCTCCTGGGAGGAGAGGCACACAGTCATCCCGGCTTAGACATGAACTAAGACTCTCTGTGGCTGAATGATCCTCCATGGAAAGCAAAGCACGCAATAAGAGTCCCACGCTATCCCAGCAGGATGGTCCAGAGAACTCAGGGTGGGTTGGGTCTACACTTGAAAAGAGGAATGTAGAGTCAGAGCAACTGGGCTGGACGATTCAGGCCACAAGCGCCTGTGCCGGGAAGATGGGGGCTAAAGTATGCTTTGGCCTGAACTATGCACACAATTGTGGCATCTCTCCATCCTTCCTCAATCCTTCTCCTCCTGCCTACCCCCACCTCCCCTCAAACAAGCTCAGCATTTGCAAAGTGTCTAGAAGACGGGAATGGGAAATCATAAAAAGTGCTAATCATGATCTCTGAATATCTGAATTATTCTGGCTTTTCTACAACACATGTTGACCTGGAAACCTTGGCTCCCTCCAGACCTTGGTACACTGTCAAACTGTTCGGAAACTGGAAGCCCTCAGGTAGAATATCTGCCTGCCAATGCAAGAGATGTGGGTTTGATCCCTAGGTCTGATGCCTGGGATGGAAAGATCCCCTGGAGGAGGAAATGGCAACCCACTCCAGTATTCTCACCTGGAAAATTCCATGGTCAAGAGGAGCCTGGTGGGCTAGTCCAAGGAGTCACAAAAAGTCAGACATGACTGCGTATAGCACTGATGAGGTAGGAGAAGGGTGCCTTACAATGGCTCACATAAAATGAAGTTCTACTTTATTCAATCAATAACAAGATTCAGGGGCAACCATTATTTTGATAATCAAGAATCTAGGGCAGGAGACAGTAGACTGGGTCTGCTAACAAGGCAGGAAAACAGCGTTTCTTCATCCTTTCTCAAAGACACACTACACAGCTTCCTTGCAGAGGCCCCATCTGCAAGACCTCCCTGCAGGGCCACACTCACTCACTGAGAGTTCACTTAAAAATCCTAACCGAGCGAGGATTCTCACAAAGGGTGGGTCTCAAAATGAAGATTTAAACAGTTCGTGTTTTATTCAGCAAAGCAAGCATCCTTCTCTGAAAACGTGAGCTTTGGAGAGCAGAAATAGCACCACTCTTTCCAAGGAGCTGCCTGATTCATTTGGTTTGAATTCAAGTGACAGAAGGGCATCAGTTCAGTTTGGGAAAATATCATTTTGCCCACAATGTGTCTTTGAGCTGCAGCTCTAGGAGCAACATTCTCTCTAATTTGAGAGCCGTGACCACTAATAAAGAAACAGAAGAACTAAAGCTAGTAAGTGGCTTGTACTCACGCATTGTTCAACTGTGAGGGCAATGACCTACGGTGGCCATACTACTCAGCTGCCACTCGATGCTCCCACCTTTATGCATAGCTCCTATCCTCCCATTATTCTACAACTTATTTTTTTCTATAATTTATTCTTATTTAAAATAGGAATAAGGTAATAATAAAATGCTAACAGGAATAACGAAATAGACTCCGTGCTCATATAGCCTGGTGTTTTGCCTTAGATGGCAGTATTATTGTGGTAGATATTGCAATTTCCAATATCCATTCTTCTTTTTTTAAATTCAGGGTTGATTTCAGAAGGCAACACGCCTGGCTAAAAAACTACATTTCCCAGCACCCCCTGCAGGTAGGGATGACCATGTGACACAGTTCTACCCAAAGGCATATAAGTAGAAGGTCCCTGATACGACTCTTAGACAGAAGGCAGAGTCAGTTTACCTTTTGCCTCTTTTCTCTCTTCTATTTTCTCCTGCCTGAAGTGTGGATAATACAAGTGTTTGAAGTGAAATGAGGCTGCTGGCATGAAGTTGAAGATACTCTCTAAAGGTGGCTGAATGGCAAGCTAGAGGGGCTGAGGTCCCTGATAACACACTAGAGCCTTCATACTAGCCCTGGAATGATGACCTCTGAACTTCTTGCACCCTTGCTACAAACAGTAACATTGACGACAACTGTGGCACTAGTAGCAATGTTCCCTGTGTGACTCTGGTTTGAGAACTGTGACTTCCAATAAAAAGAGAAAAGCCCTGTTCAGCAAAGTGACTCAGGATTGGGTACCAACTGAGCATTTAGTGAATCATTCCCAAGACCTTCACGGTGTCAGCAAGGTTACGAGAGCTCAGCCTTGCTGCTGACTTTCCAAATCTGCCTGCTACCACCTCCCTCCTCCTTCCACATATAGAATCTTCTCATTGTTTCAGCATCTGTACCTTACATTTCTCAAACCCAATACTTGCTGGGTAATGTCATATTTCCTTTCATTTGTCTGAAAATCCTATCACTACATTTCGAGGCGTTTGCCCTCAAAGAATCCAGATCTCCTTGGACAAATGATTGATTCCAGAGCTGGGGTGGGGAAGTTGAGGTGAGTTTGGGATGCTCGCCTGTGGCAGGAAGCAAGGAAGACTCAGGAATTAATGGCGTTCCCTCGGAACAACACAGGAGCCATCCTGAAGGGCCCTCGGTGCACCAGGATTAGATACTTTGGGCGTCAAAACACAAAAATTGTCATTGAGTGCCATGCATTGCATCCGTGACATTCAATGAAGCTAAGCTAAACTAAGTCACTTCAGTCGTGTCCGACTCTGTGTGACCCCATAGATGGCAGCCCACCAGGTTCCCCTATTCCTGGGATTCTCCAGGCAAGAACACTGAAGTGGGTTGCCACTTCCTTCTCCAATACGTGAAAGTGAAAAGTGAAAGTGAAGTCGCTCAGTCGTGTCCAACTCTTCGCGACCCCATGGACTGCAGCCTACCAGGCTCCTCCGCCCATGGGATTTTCCAGGCAAGAGTACTGGAGTGGGGTGCCATTGCCTTCTCCCTCAATGAAACAATGATGTACAATGATACAAAACAGAGGAAGCCAGGAAAAGCTATCATCCGCACTCGAGGTAGGGCTTATAAAACTCCTTACTTGGAACATTTGTATTAAAGAGAAATGGAGGTTTGCCTGAGGAAATAACGTCTGAACCAAGATTGAACAAATGAGTACCATGAAGCCCGCAAAGCAGGTGACGATCACAGAGCAGAGAGGGAGATGGGCTAGTGAACTTGGTGATCCTGGCAAAGGACACGGAGTGTGCAGGCTCCCTGAGGCCTCCTAGGGCCTGGCACGGAGGCCCAAGGCCCATCAGGCTGGAATGGAGTGGGGGTTAGGCTCGCTGCCACTCTGCTGTCTTCAGTAAGAGATCACTGAGTAAATACTACAGACGCCAGGCCCAAACCCAGACGTCTGGACCCACCAGCCTTTGGTCTGAAAGCTTTCTCTCCTATCGTGCTGTGACTTTTCCACTCGGCCACCACTTCCCCAGTGGCATCCTCTGGGTCAGCTGGAGGCTTGCTGGCATTCCATGGGCGGGCGTCGCCTCCCTGGCTCCCGTCACTAGCTCTGAATGCCCCCAGGAAAGCTCTGCCAAGATGCGCTGAGAAAACCTCTCATCGGCCGCCCCGGGTGGTTTCCAAGACAACAGGCCCAGATACTTTGTTCCTCGTGTACTTTCTCCACGGAACATCCCCGGCCCAAGAGCCGGGACATCCGGCCACCGCCCTCAGCCACGTTGCAGGGATCCATCCCTTTGGTCGCCATTGTCACCAAGGCGTGGACGCCCATGGACCACATCGAGGTCAGAGCGCTCACAGCAGAGTCGGCAGCTGCTCATTTGGCACGGGAGTGAGAGAGGCAGGGGTTCTTTGGAGAACCGAGCCCCAGAGCTATTTAGGGCGATCAGCTCCAGGGAGGACAATCAAGGTATGAAAAGGAGCGATGCATCCACCTTTGGAAAAACTGCGCTCAGAATCACTGGCACCTGCCCTGTTACATAAACCTCAACCAAAGGCCAGTGTGTGAAAACCAGGGCTGATCTGACCACTTCCAGAACCTCAGAAGAGGCACACACTAGTAACAAATTGTGGCTGGCTTGGACAGTTTTAATGCCTTTTTTTTTTTTTTTTAAATTTCAAGGCTGTGGTAACTATTCCCAGATTAATGCAACCAGGCAGACTTCTTGGAGGCAGACGGGATGGCAAATTTCTGGAGGGCAAAGAACAGGCCGTATCTGCAATCTCAAACCCCACACCCTCCAATTCCAAACGAGCTCGGGGGGCACCCAATAAGTACTAGTTGATGATAATGATGGCCACGGGCCTAGTTAGATGTTGTTTTAATTAGGCTCAGCCTACAGGCCTCATTACCCCTAATGTGGCTTTTATGTGGGATTCTAAAGAAAAAAAAAATCCAAGAATCTTCTATTGAAGATATTAAAGAAGATATTATTAGCAAGGCTTTTGGTCTCATAGACTTTGAACAACCAACAACAAAGATTATAATTAACGTCACTGCAGCCTCTCTCCTTAAAATATATTAACAATATAGCTAATTAGCAATATGTCCTCATTTGGGCTGGACAGCTGCATATTATTATCGACAATGCTTGTTTCCTTTCTGCAGATTAAAGGCAGCCACACTGCATCCAGGCATATGGCCACGCTCCTTCCAACATTAAAACACTCCGTTTTCTTCTCCCCACGATAAACACACTCTGGACTTTATCTGTGCCGGGCATCGATTTTTGTCTGGAATGTTTCCACACGTCTAAAAATAAGTTCAAGAATGCCATGGGTGGTATTTCAAAGGGAAGAGCACAAGTTTCCCTGTTTGGGGAGAAAAAAAAGGATGAAAGGGCACAGTGATTATCTTTTCACACGACTGGGGGGGCGAGCGCTCCCAGGAAGAGAAAATCAAAGGATGAACGATGTGAATTTCAGGCAGAAAAGCTGCCTTCTCAAGAGGTGATGGGGGATGCTCGCTTGTTCTTAGGACTCAGGAAGACAGCTGTGAGATGGTGACCACAGGCCTGGCACCAGCTGGTGGTGGAGGCTTGCTCAGCACAGAATAGGAGAGAAGGAACCAGATCTCTGGGGGGAAGTCCGCATTGCTAAAGACACCGATGGTGAGGTTGGCCACCTTCTGCTGGCGTGTGATGGTAATCACACCCCTTAAGGTAGCAGGAACAGAGCAGACACCCATGGCTGTATGTTACAGCAAGCATGAACATGCAATGCCCCTTTGCGGGAAAAGACAAACTCCTGGCAGAGGAAAGTGGCCATAACTGTACTTCGATCTTTGCTGTCGGACCCTGAAGACAACCCTGGGAGCTAGTGACCCAAGCACGTCATGTTTCAGGAATGCAGGAGTGTCTCATCTTGGTTGGGAATGGAGCCTTCTGTTCAAAGTCTGACTAATAGCTGAGGAATCTTCCATTTGGGGGGCAGAATGTATCAGAGGGCTGTTTACTCTAGGGCTTGGGAGTGACCTCGCTTATGATCCCGGGTGATGCTTTGGAAGGCATGAAGAATGGCTGACTCCTTGCACTTGGGCACGGAGCTGGCCCCAGAGGGGAAGGGGCCACTGATGAGAGTCTCCCACCCCCATGCTCCTTTCTTAATTGAAGGCTCTTGGGGCCAGCTGACAAAATGGGAGTCAACGCCCCACTAGCTCGTCTTGGATACTTCTGTAAACAGCTTTGATCTTGAAAATGTGCGGATTATGGGTGATTTTTCAAGTTGTGCTTTTCTCTGCTGCTGGCAAAGAAAGCAGAGGGAGGGCCACCCGGGCCCCATTTCCTTCATGTCCTGTTAGACTAAAGAATGGACAGAAATGGGATGCGAAGTATTCTTTCAAGTCTAAGGAAACATGTAAGAAGCAGAGTTCAAGGCTGGGAAGCCAGTTTGGCCAAAGATATCTTCATGCATCATCTGAACCATCTCTGCCAATGTAAGTGGATGGAGAGACTGTGTTTTCCAGAATCCTGCTCGCGGGAGATGGTGAACTTGCTTAGATGAGACACCTGCATATTTAACATCTCTTGGGGTGTGAGATACGCGTGTCGCCCACTCCCCCTGCCCGGCGCCCTTGTAAGCTAAGGGAAGGCCTTGTCTGCTGAGTGCTGAGAGGGGGATTTGAATTTAAGGGTTGAATTTGAACTTGCTCAGGGATCGAGGAACAGGTCAAGGGTGGCCACCAGGGGGCTTCGGCCATGTGGAGATCAGCCTCCCCTCTCAGCCAAAGTTGAAGCAAATATTTGATGAATGTGGATTATTGTGGATTTTTAAAATTGTGCTTACTCCATTATCTGGGAAGGAAAACAGAGTGGTAAACTCTTCAGATCCTTTTCCAGGACCCAAGTTGCAGAGACATCAAATTATTAGCGGGCCTAAAGGGCCCAGCTGTCTTAAGTCCTCCCATGACCAGAGGAGAGCACAGAACAGGACAAGGAGACCCCAGAGGTGGAGGCCCCCTGCAGTGATGTGGCATCTCCTCACATGACAAGGGGGACACCAAGACCAAGTCAAGGCTGCTGTTCTGCTCTCAGAACCTGGGAGGCAAGTCAAAGGGCAAAGACTGGCAGAGTTCAGACTGGCCTGGGGGTGGGGATGGCCCGAGGGACCCTTGCCCAGCTATTGTTTTAATTAAGAAGATGGATTTCTCTCAACACCCAAAGTGAAGACCCATCACTGAAACCTACCATGAATTTCTCTGCTCTAAGTACCTGTAAACTAGGTTTCTAGAAGGAACTGGACCTTCACCTTGGAATCCCAGAAAAGGGCTTATGACGTTGAGGAAGGGGCCTGGGCCAGGAGGTCTGAGGCCTGGGTCTATGTCCTGCCTTGCCCCTACCTAGTTTTGTGAGCTTAGGCCAGTTCCTGTTCCTTTGCACCTAGACTGGTAGGGTTTGCGAAAACGTCCGCAGATTCCTTCTGTAACTGTGTCTTGGGTAGTGGTCTGCTACACTGTCTTTGCATTTGGTCACGTGACTTACCGTGGCTGATGGACAAGAGTAAGCAGAGATAAATGTATATTGGAGCTTGACTTTTTTTTTTTTAATTGCTCTTTGGAATCCTGAGACCACTATGTGAAGAGGCCTGAGCTAGCTTGTGGGATGAGGACAGACAGGTGAAACAGATAATCTACCCTAAACAGCCAGCCAATGACTTGTCACACAAATGGAGACTATGTTAGACCACCTGGCCCCAGCTGAACTCATCCAGACTAGCAAAGCCACCCAGTTGGCCCATAGAATCATGAGAAACTTACAGTAAACACTGTGGTTTAAGCTAATGAATTCAGAGTGGTTTGTTACAGAGCAGAAGCTAACTGATACAGGACCTCAGCTATTTCTTCTGTAAAATGGGAATGGCAACATAGGGTGAGAACTAGAGAAAAGCTCCCATTCCATCCATCTGACCTCCTAGGAATGGAACCCTCAAGAGACACTTGTCCCAGAAAAAAAAATATTTTCTAATGATTAAAGGGAAATAGTCAATACCAAAAGGCTAAAAACATCAAATTGAGGGTGAGGAAATTAAACAAAAATCTGATGGTTCTAAAGGCAGGCAGTGCAAATGTTATCTTCCTCTGCACCTTCCCCCATCCCTCCACCTGCCAACTCAAAGCTGGGTCAGATCTGCTGAAAAACATCCCCCTGCTGACTGCTTCCAGCATTCACAGGGGCTGCTCTGTTAACAGCCCCACAACCAGTGTTTCAAAGATTCGGAGCTGAGACTTAACAATGCTCCCTCACACTTTCACGATGCACCTGTGTGGCTCTGTTGGCTGCCAGAAACCAGTAATGCTCATTTATTGGGGAACCCCTACTGACACCATAAAGCAATTATAGAGCTATCATAGGCCGATCATGGCCTGAGGTGAAGAGAAAGCTGTACCCCACCAGGACCGGTCCCCTTTCCCACCTGCTGGTACAGATTGTTCTTATTTGGACTGCTGTTCTGTTCTCCTCCAGGGAAACTGTTTGATCCCTGCTTGGAAAGCTGGCAGCTGAAGCGACTGTGGGCCCTGGACTTCGCTTGGCTAATCTTTTTCTATAAATGGATGGAGATCTGTTCGATTCATAGGTTCGCTCAACAGGCATTTTGTGGGCATCTGCTTTGGGCCAGGTGCCATGAGCCTGTGGTGAGGCAGTTCAATAGCGTATACCTTGTGAGGAGAAATGGTCCAAACTTGGAAATAAAGCAAAAGGATGGTTGCGAGTGGATCAGTTCCCAGCAGAGCATAGTATGACAGGCCTGTCCTTGGTTACTCTTCCAGGAGAATGGACCTTTGTTTCACTTATTATTTACTATTGCTTGGGGCTTCCCAGGTGGCGCTAGTGGTAAAGAATCTGCCTGCCAATGCAGGAGACATAAGGGANCAAACTTGGAAATAAAGCAAAAGGATGGTTGCGAGTGGATCAGTTCCCAGCAGAGCATAGTATGACAGGCCTGTCCTTGGTTACTCTTCTAGGAGAATGGACCTTTGTTTCACTTATTATTTACTATTGCTTGGGGCTTCCCAGGTGGCGCTAGTGGTAAAGAATCTGCCTGCCAATGCAGGAGACATAAGGGACGTGGTTTGGATCCCTGGGTCGGGAAGGTCCCCTGGAGAAGGAAATGGCACCCCAATCCAGTACTCTTGCCTGGGAGATCCCATGGACAGAGGAGCCTGGCGGGCTACAGTCCATAGGGTTGCAAAGAACTGGACACAACTGACAACTGAGCACACACACACACACACACACACACACACACACACACACACAGGGCTTAGGCTAAAAGTTACATGTGAACTTGGAGATTTCCACCCTGTAGAAATGTAATTTATTTTTTGGCCTGGTAGAAACAATAATTTCGTTAAATGTTCTCTTCATAAGGGATAAAATTCCAAGTATGTGAGGTGATGGATGTTAACTAAACGTACTGTACTAATCATTGACAAGGTATCATATCTCAAATCATTACATTATATACCTTCGATTTATACAATGTTATATATCAATTATATTTCAACAAAACTGGGGAAATAAACAATAATAATAGGGTCATTGCCCCTCCAAATCTACTCTGTCATGATTTTCTCCACTAATTTTATAAATATCTGTTCCTCACAAGCACTTAACCGGCACTAGCATCTTCCTAGTTCTCTCATTATCTAGTTCAATAAAGCTTTGACAAGTATTCGTTTTATTATTCATTTAGGACCATGCCACATGCTGGCGCGATCTTGATTCTCTAACCAGGGATCAAACCTGGGCCCCCTCCAGTGGAGCACATAGTCCTAAACCACTGGAAAGAAAGTGAAAGTGAAGTCGCTCAGTCATGTCCGACTCTTTGCAACCCCGTGGACTGTAGCCCTCCAGGCTCCTCTGTCCATGGGATTCTCCAGGCAAGAGTACTGGAGTGGGTTGCCATTACTGCCAAGGAATTCCGGACATGGATCCATTTTACAAGAGACTCTTA
This sequence comes from Oreotragus oreotragus, assembly GCA_006410675.1. NCBI lineage: Eukaryota > Metazoa > Chordata > Mammalia > Artiodactyla > Bovidae > Oreotragus > Oreotragus oreotragus. The sequence continues at coordinate 39,172 of SJYX01008057.1, read as the reverse complement.
TGAAAACCATCTCTAGACAAGGTTTTGTCTTTAAGACTTCAGCCTCCAGTGGGGAAGTTAAGAAATGCTTGCATATGAAATGCCAGGGAGAGAGTGGGAAATTCTTTAAGAGGGAAGGATTTCAACATAAGGAAGTAAAAGCATCCATACTTCTGATTCCGCAGCTCACCATCTACTGAATCTTTAGCAATAACCATTTAAGGTTCTTTCATTTTCTCTAAAAGACCCTTTTCTGGATACTTGTCTAATGCACTAACAAGTAGAAACAAGTAAGGAGAAGTATGATCTGTAAGCAGGACTTTTTGTGGGTTTCTCCTCTTGTTGGGAAGAGCAGAAGGCCAAGCATCAGCTGGCAGAGGGCACCCCCCAGACCACTGTCAGCCACTTCATTGATGTTAACTCCTTGACTCTGCACAATTTCTTATTCTGACCCCAGAAAAACAAAGCACTTGCTAGTTTTGTTCTCGATAAAGATCATTCTCCCACTGGAGCTCAGTTACCTGAGGTTCAAGGAAAGAGAAGACCAAGCTTCTCAGGGGCTTTCTTTTGGGGGTGGTCATGAAAGGGGGTGCACCAGAGCACATACTTACATGCTGCTATTCTCCCCAAGATAAACATCCTGGTAGGAAGGTGTGTCTGTCTGAACCTGGGCAGAAAATGCATGGCACTGAGATATGTGTGACCTAGGGAGCTTAATGAAAGAACAGCTGACAAATGGGTGGATAAGGAGGCTGGAAACCACCAAAGATGCTGAGGCGTCCAGGGCTGGTAAAGCCGGGAGATCTTATACCTCCAGATCTGGAGAGGCAAGGAAAGGGAGCGGTTGCTGCTCCCCAATGCGAGGGGTGTGTGTGTGTGTGTACACGGGCCTTACAAAATACAGACGCCTCCGTCTTCTTCCTCTCCTCTCTTGTCATGCTTACTGTTGGCCAATGCCAATCAGAAGCTCAAGATCAAGGGAGTCCATTGATATGATACATACAGATCACGTAGCTGAGGCACGCGATAGCATGGGGAAGGCTGAGGGGTCAGTCTAGAGGGGTGAATGGAAGACCCTGGGCACACGGAAAGTATCTAGGACAAAACACACTACCACCCAGGCCAGGCATAGGACGCTATATCTAATCTTCACAACACCCCTTGGAGCAGAGATGAGCGCTTGTGTTCCAAGGAGGAGGAAATCGAATTTAAGAGGCCTCTGGCTGGCAGAGTAGGCATCGCAACCCTGTTCCTCCCACTGTAGGTTGTCCTAATTTCTCTCCCAGGGGTTATCTGGAGTAAGAGAGTCTGCAGCCGCCTCGAATCTCCCATCTTCTCTCACTGCAGCTTCCACTCAGGCAGCGGGTTCAAGGGGCCTGCTTCAAGAACACTGGCCAGCAGCACATTGTTGATTTAATTCTCAGCCCTGCTCCCCTGCTTTGTTTGTTATGGGGGTCCTGGCCACATTTTCTTAGGAAAACTATCCAGATACCAGTCCAGCCCAAAGCCGCTTGGCCTGTGCAGGCTGATGCCTTCACAGGGTCAGTAAGTGCTGGTCAACACAAAGAGCTGGTATAATGAGCATGGACTACAACAGATGCTGGCAAACTCATGATGGAAAAAGACAGGAATGAAACGGCACATCATACTTCGTGCAAGTGTTCTGGGATCTGCAGCAAGTCTCCCGCATGCCCATCTCCAAGCTGTGAACATGCGTGGCCGTCCCTGGACGCCAGCTGCTGTGTTACACTACTGCACTCTCCAAGGTACTTTGGTGTAAGAATAAAACTGCTTTATTCTTTATGTTTGTTTGTCTTTTATGTACATGTTATTTGTGTGAAAAGTATTTAAACCTATTCCAGTACAGTACCCTATAGCCGATTGTGTTAATTGGGTACCTAGGCTAACTTTGTGGGACTCGGGATCAAATTGGACTTACAAATGCATTCTTGAATGGAATTTGCTCATATAGTAAAGCAGGGGACTTTATTTTGGGGAGCCAGATGAGGCAGAGAATGGAGAAAATGGGCCACAAAGAGCAGGGCCCCACACTGTTGCTTTGGATATTAGCTTTAGGAGTCATCACTTTCTTCCTGAGATGTGCTAAGCATTTGGGGTGAGCTTTGAAAGTGACAGGGACTCAAATGGCCATCCACAGCAGAATACATAAGGAAGGTATATACATAAAATACTCATAGACCGAAACATTATCAGTGAATTTCACAAACATGATGTTGAACAAAGGAAACCAGATAAAATGTATGGTCTATTTATTTAAAGTTCAAAAGCAGGCGAAACTAAGTAATGCTGTTAGAAGTCAGGACAATGGTGATCCTGGGGATGCTGGTAACCAAAAGGGAGCCCTGTGGCGGGGGGGCAGGCCACAAGAGCCACATTCTGTTTCTTTAAAAAAATATATTTTTATTTTTTATTTTTTTTCAGTTTTACATTAATTGTTTTAATCATTTTCAGTCACTGTATATTTTTATTTATTGATTTGGCTGCACTGGGTCTTAGCTGCAGCATGTGGTATCTCTAGTTGTGACATGTGAGATCCAGTTCCCCGACCAGGGATCGAACCTGGGCCCTTTGCATTGGGAGCATTGAGTCTTGGCCGCTGGACCACCAGGGAAGTCCCCACATTCTACTTTTGGAAGCTGGTTACACAACGTATTCACTTTAGGGAATCTGTTGAACTGTACATGTATAATTTGTGCTCCCTTCTGTATGCATAAGACTTGCCTGCTGAGCTTAAATAACTACTAGAAACACAAGGGGAAATAAAGTAGAAAAGCAGTCATAGAGAGATGGCACTTGGAAAGATCACAGAGATTTTTTTTTTAAGATGCCAAACTTTCTGTTACTGCTATTTTCTGAATTATAAAGGATGCAGGAAAATTTTTTTGTTTTTTTGTTTTTTTACAACAGAGGGCCCGCAACTGGGTCCATTATTTCCCTATGACCTAGTGTTCTCACCTCTAAAAGGAGGAGCATATCTGTAGCACAAGCACTTCTCTCCCTTTATGATTCCCGTCTCCCACTGGCCTTTCCTAGGACTCACTTTTACCTTGATACCTTTTCTCTTGAATGTTTGCTTCTTAGCCCAGCCTCTCTCTTCCCCCATCATAACCAGCTACACCTCCACCCCCTTTTCCAGTGTTAACTCTGTGGTAGTCTTATCCAAACACTTGTTATGGGTCATCTCAATCAATGCCNCCCACTGGCCTTTCCTAGGACTCACTTTTACCTTGATATCTTTTCTCTTGAATGTTTGCTTCTTAGCCCAGCCTCTCTCTTCCCCCATCATAACCAGCTACACCTCCACCCCCTTTTCCAGTGTTAACTCTGTGGTAGTCTTATCCAAACACTTGTTATGGGTCATCTCAATCAATGCCTCCCGGAGCTCCCACCAGATGGGTACCATTATTATCACCCCCATTGTACAGATGAGGAAACTGAAGCTGAGGATGTTATCAAAGTCACTAGCTCCTAAAGGGTCCAGTTGGGGCTGACCGTGGCTGCAAAATATGGCTGAGACAGGTGGGGGCTCATTCTGGACCCATGGAGACAAGAGAAAGCAGCTGGTGTTAGCCAGAGTCACAGGGAAGAATGCCAATACTTCTTCCAACCAATCCAGTGTCAAGAATGGCCAGGAGGGACTTCCCTGGCAGTCAGTGGTGAAGACTGTGCGTCCACTGCGGGGGCTACGGGTTTGGTTCCTGTTAGGGAATCTAAGCTTCTGCATGCCACTTAGCCAAAAAAAAAAAAAAGAGAGAGAGAGAGAGAGAGAGAAATTTTCTTGAACTGAATAAAAATGCAAACACAATGTTCAATTAAAAAAAAATTGTTTTAAGAGTGGCCAGGATACAGAGGGAGACCCTTGATTCTGGCCAGCAGCCTCTCCAAAGACGTCCAACTTCTGGAGGGCTGGGGAGGGTGATGGATTCAGCATCAGTTTTAAAGCCATTTTTGTACCTACAATCCCACAGGAAAGTCCAGCTCATCCTGAAAACAGTTACACTAGCTCTACCAGGCGGGAGCAGGGTATGAGCTGGGTCTAAGAATTCAGTGTCCTCGTTTTACAGACAGGGATGCAGAGGATGGCTGGGGAGGGGCCAGCACATGAGAGGGTGTCTGGGCAAGGCCCAGAATGCGAGATTCCTGGTTCCTGGCCTGGGGCTCTTCCGAGGGAACTGGCTGCTCTGGTGGCAGAGTCCTGCTGCTCCCCCGGCCCCGCCCCAACAAGTCTCCTGGGACTGAAGCACAAAATGTCAGGCTTTCCCTTTGGAGTTGCTGTCTCAAAATGAATCTGGACCTTGATAAATGCTCTTTGAGTGGATGGATGGATAAAGAAACCAAATTTCAAAGCCCAATGGGTGTGGGCACAGTCGACTCCCTGCGGTTTCATTCAGGGCCACCATGCCTGTGGTATACGCTGTGCATGGAACAAAAGAGCCTGGTTGGAGGCAAGCATGGGCTGAAACCAAGCCTGGAGGACATGGTGTCTTCTCCCCAGAGGGGGTGCCTTGCTGTAACTCAAACAGAGGCGAATAGAAGCCCTTGGGTCAAAGGTCTCTGTCTCCTCTACCTGCAAAGCCTTTCCTTCCCTTGGCAACACAGCACATTCCCATGTCTCCTTACAAATCCTGTGAAGATACTGCCTTTTCTGTGAAGCCTTCCCTGATGCTCAGCAGAATCAGTCTCTCCTTGTTCTCCTCTCTTTTGTATTTTATACATGTACATATGTCTTCAGTCACTCAGTTGTGTCTGACTCTTTGCGACCCCATGGACTTTAGACTTGCAAGGCTCCTCTGTCCATGGGATTTTCCCGGCAAGAATACTGCTCCTTTTCATTGTATTTTTATACATTATTAGAACTTTATTCTGGAGAAGGGCAATGGTACCCCATTCCAGTACTCTTGCCTGGAAAATCCTATGGATGGAGGAGCCTGGTAGGCTGAAGTCCATGGGGTCCCTAAGAGTTGGACATGACTGAGCGACTTCACTTTCACTTTTCACTTTCATGCACTGGAGAAGGAAATGGCAACCCACTCCAGTGTTCTTGCCTGGAGAATCCCAGGGACGGGGGAGCCTGGTGGGCTGCCGTCTATGGGGTTGCACAGGTCGGACATGACTGAAGTGACTTAGCAGTAGCAGTAGCAGAACTTTATTTTTTGTTCTGTGTCTGACCAATAAAGGTACACAAAAACTGACTGAACTGCAAATAGTTGCACAAGGGGTAAATTACATTAGCCACATTAGCTTCTTTCAGTCCATTCATCCTTAGTGAATGGACTGGGTCAATCACTCAGTCGTGTCTGACTCTTTGTGACCCCATGGACTATACAGTCCATGGAATTCTTCAGGCCAGAATACTGGAGTGGTTAGCTGTTCCCTTCTCCAGGGGATTGTCCCAACCCAGGGATTGAATCCAGGTCTCCTGCATTGCAGGCAGATTCTTTACCAGCTGAGCCACAAGGGAAGCGCAAGAATACTGGAATGGGTAGCCTATCCCTTCTCCAGGGGATCTTCCTGGCTCAGGAATTGAACCAGGGTCTCCTGCATTACAGGCAGATTCTTTACCAACTGAGCTATCAGGGAAGCCCCCCCAAATCAGGCTTTATTTCATAGACCTATCTTATCTTTAAGTGCTCAATCGCTCTTCAGTTTCACCTCTTTGTGACCCCATGGACTGTAGCCCACCAGGCTCCTCTGTCCATGGGATTTTTCAGGGAAGAACACTGGAGTGGATTGCTGTTTTCTCCTCTAGGATCTTCCCAACTCAGGGACTGAACTCGTGTCTCCTGTGTCTCCTGCATAGCAGGTGGATTCTTTGGCAGCTGAGTATTTTGGCTATTTCTAAAATTCCTCTGCCATTGTCCTAGTCCAGGCTACCATTGTCACTCTCTGCCTTTCAAATCTCAGCTTAAATATCACCTCCAGAGATGGAGGACTTCTGCAATCATCAAGTACTGTCCCTCCCCCAAGAGAGTTCCCTTCCATCACTCCGCGTATGTCCTTAATACTCTCTGCCACAAGACAAGACTATTCTATATACAAACAAAACCGTCCTATGCAGTCTTGTTGCCGGCCCCCATCGGAGCATCAGCTCCTTGAAACGGGGCTTCTGTCTGCTGTGTCACTTCTGTGTCTGGGCACTTAGCCCAGAGCCTGGCAGGTGGTAGGACCTCACTGCTGCTGTCTGGATGGATGGATGCACGCATGCATGACTATGTGGACGAGCAGGATTTTAAAGTCTGATAGGCTAGGCACGCTTTCCTCACCCTGCGTGTCTGAAACCACAGCTGGGTCCTGGGGCGTGGGGGTGAGGAAGATCCCTCTGACTCGGTTCTCAGCGTGGTCTCTACTGGCCTAACGGCCACACGTCTTGGTATGGTCACCAGCCCCCAAGTCACGTCATGAGTCGTACCTGGTGCCTCCCTTTGCCCAGAGAGAGAATGTGGAAAACTGCGCCGGGGGTGCCAACCATGACAGCCGCCCAGGTGGGACCGATTCACTGCTCCACACCCAGTAGTCGCCCTAGGGAAGCCTCCGGGGAGCGCAGGGTTGGGAAGCAGGGGGCGTGGGGAGGGCTAGGAGGGGCAGAAAGGAGACCAGGAAGGGGGAAGCACAGGGTCCCAGGGATGCTGTTCTTTGGAATTCACTTCTGACCCTGAACACTTTCTGAATTTGCTTCTCTTCAATGTCAAACAGTTCTACGACTTTATATCAGTGTATATCCATACACATACTGATTCATAAATGCACAGACTTATACGTACATAAGTGTATATAAATACATATTTGTGTGTATAAATATATGTGTGTATATAAATGTAAAAACTATTTATTTAATATATATACACATATGGATATATGTGCTTCCCTGGTGGCTCAGGGGTAAGGAATCCATCTGCAATGCAAAAACTGCAGGAGACCTGGATTTGATCCCTGGGTCGGGAAGGTCCCCTGGAAGAGGACATGGAAATCCCATGGACAGAGGAGCCTGGCAGGCTACAGCCGATGGGTCACAAAGAGTTGGACGTGACTGACTGAGCACGCCTGCATATGGATATGTGTGCTTCAATAGTAATTTCTGTTTTAATTTTTACTTTAATGTTAAAATATCCTAAATAGCCCACTCTTTCCCAACCAAGCTCAGAGAAAAGCTGGTAATAATGTGGTTATCATTTTGACCTACTGGTTCTCAAAGTGTGGCCCTCAGACTGGCACCATCTGGGAGCTTGTTCAAAATGCTGATTCTCAGGCCCCATCGTCGCCCTGCAGAATCTGAGTCTCTGGGGTGGGGCCCAGTAGCCTGTGTTTTAACAAGCCCTCCCTGTGCTTCTGATGCAGGCCAGCGTCTGAGAAACTCAGCACAAACACGGGTACAATGAGCTGCGGTTAGGGGCTGTTCTCCTGGGGTCACTTTAGCACAGGGAATGAGGTCCAGACAATGATGGACTCTCAAAGGGCTGGTGCACTTTTCTTAAGGGAGACGTGATCAAAGAAACAGTAGAGGCGCCCCAGCTCCAGTTCAGCCTGGGGAGACCCTCTGAGCAGCCAGGGATCCCCCATAATGAGAACACAGTGAGGGGAAGGGCAGACCGCTCGCCTTCTGGGTTCCTGAGTCAAGTGACACTCACCATGGACACAGGGGCTGAGGAGATGAAACCCGGAAGACTGGGAGCACCCTGAATGATGAGACTTGAGGCCCGTGTGCCCCGGCCTCCCTGGGCCCCTGCCTCTCCCGCTCGCTTGGGCAGCCAGGCCCCAAGTGGGGCCGTGGAGCTTTTCCAGCTGATTTCTCTCCCCCACGCTGTGTGGGCTCGTCTTTGAACAGGTCCGTGGGGAGGGGCAGGCTTGTGTCCTGATGGGCGACTGGGTAAACTTTTCCAGCTCAGACTGCCTGCAGAGGATTAAACAAGGCCCAGAAGGGGGCCCCCAAGCCAGCGTAATAGAGAGAAATTGTCCATCAGCTTATGAAACACGTGGAAGAGAGATGCTGGGTTTGCAAATGGAGTCTCCTCCACCTGAGTGCTCCATGGTGTCCCCAAGCCCCGCCACTGAAAATCCATCTGCAAGGATCAGTTGGAGACTGTGCAATTCCTAACCTGCAGTTTTCCAGGAGATTTAAGCAATGAGTGAAGCTGAAGAAGTAAGATCTATCCGTCTCCTACACATACACAGCAGTCACCATCTAAGCCAAATGATCCTTCTAGAAGAACGAGCGTTCATTCACCAACTTGCAAACCTGCTTCTGATTCTTCAGGGAGACCTTCCAGAAAACAGAAGCTTGATGGATGCCTTCATCTTGGGGGTCTGAAGTCTCAGTAGGCAGCACCTACTGCTGCCAGGAATCCACCCCACAAAAACACTCTTCCAACAAGCCTCGCAGGCCCCAACTGGCAAGGCTCAAGTAGCAAGCAGAGCTCCACTCAGCTAACAAATCTATTTCTCTTCCATGACAACACCGCGTGTTTGCTTTAAGGCCGACTCTCTCCCACCCACTCCACACCGCTGCACATAGAAGGACTGGTTTCTAGATACAGCTAAACCCGTTTTTTTAACCCAATCCCTGGGGATTCAGTCACTGAGAGCTATAAACACCCTCCCCAGAGCCTACAGAAAAGGCACACAGTCGGCAGAAAGTTCTCCAACTTTCTCCAAGCCCATTAAACGGGCTTATGAATGGCTTCTTTCAAAACCCTGAGTTTGAAGGCAGGCTCTAAAGGGTCAGGAGACAGTCTGTTGCAAGTGGATCTGCTCCCGCTCTGACCAAAGGAAATAGTTTCTAGCTTTTCCAAAGAGAGAGGAAGCATCTTGTGCCCGGTCCGCGTTCCCTGCCTCCCGCGCACCTCGCTCTTTCTCTGCCAGACCATGATCTCAGGCCTCAAGCTCGCGGAGTAGAAGATCCCAGTTGGGATCCTTGCCCCTGACCCGAGTGGAATTTCGCCCATTCCAGGTCCTGAACAAAGATTCCCCGGCGCACGTTTGATCTCTTCACGCTCCGCTCTCATTAGTCCTTCACACTCTCCATCGCTTGGAAAAATACAAACAGCATGGTTCAGTTTTAAGGTTAAGAACTGACAGTCTCCATAAACACTGTTACAATAAAAGCTGATTCATCCGCGGCCAGCACTCGGCATCTGCAGGAGGGGGACGTGGAGACCCTGAGCGTCAGAAAAGAGAACAAATGCGGGGTGCAGGGTGCCCCCACGTCCTGGCTGCCAAAGGCTTGTGTGGATCTATCTCTGGATGATTAAAGCATTACAGGGGAGGGACAGGGAAATTCAGGTAGCAGGGAGCTCAGGTGTAAATTCCTGACCTATGAAAGACACAAAGGCATCAATGATCCTACCCTGGTGAGGTCACAAAAATGACAAGTGGTCCATGAAGAGGTCATACAGTCATTCTCGGGATGCTGGAAGTAGGGAGAAGCAGAGGGTGAAATGGATGGGGGCAAGGTCTTCCTTGAACTTCAGCACCCTCCACCCTCAGTCACCCCAAATATTTAGGTGCTGAAATCACCTCATTCACTGGGATTCATTTTAATGGTGTGTGGGCAGATGAGCGTCAGTATTCTTATTCATTTACTCATTTACTCATGTAATTCCTGAGTGCCAAGGACTCCATGCCAAGTGCTGGGAATACAACGGAGGGGAGACAGGGACAGTCCTTGCCCTCATGGGATTTGTAGTCTCCAGCAGGGGTTCCCAAACTTGGCTCACTTCCTGATTTCCAGGTCACACTGCATGCCATTTAAATCAGGGTGTCTGGGTAGGATCCAGGTACTAGCACTTTTAAAAGACCCCTAGGGGTTCTGATGTATAGCAAAGTTTGGGAACCACATAGGATTTTTAGCTGACTTGTCAGGATCGGCCTGCTCAGTGAGCGTGGAAGCCTGGCCCGTGGCTCACCCCAGCGGCTCCTGCTCAGCTCGTGAAACTCCACAAGCCCAGAAGGACTGCATCCTAAGATCTTCAATGCAAGGGCAGAGCTCTCTGTAAGCTCAATCCCCTCTGAGCCTTTCCAGGGAGTTTCCTAACTAAAAAGACTAGCACATCCTCACATTCTAGTAGGGAAACTTCCTTAATCCAGCCTCGAAATTTGGACACATGACTCCACACCTGATATGATAATAGTATAATATATTCATGTATAATATATTCGGTCCCATTCCCCTGGTGGCTCAGAGGTTAAAGCGTCTGCCTCCAGTGCAGGAGACCCGGGTTCGATCCCTGGGTCGGGAAGATCCCCTGGAGAAGGAAATGGCAATCCACTCCAGTATTCTTGCCTGGAGAATCCCATGTACGGAGAAGCCTAGTAGGTTACAGTCCATGGGGTCGCAAAGAGTCGGACACGACTGAGCAACTTCACCTTCACCTTCACCTTCACCTTCACCATAATATATTCAAAAGCCAGGCCATCCCAGAAGCCCTAAACCCTCTGGTTGCCATATCGATAAGGTCATTTCATGGCATGAGTCCTGGGAGCAGACTCCCAGCAGGTTTAAATCACCCGACATCTTTGTTAAGGTTGAAAAAGAGAACTTGCCTCTTAAGCCCTTTCCTTCTGTTCTCTCTGAGCTTTGATACTCAGTTCCCCTCCAAGCAATCAATGGAAATCCATTATAGACTTTCTTGGACCTACTCCTGGATTTTCATCAATTTAGAAAGGAAACATTACATTAAGTCATTTTTTTTTTTCTGGAAGGCTCCAAGAATTTTTTAAAATGAGAATAAAGGAAAAGAGAAAGAAGAGAGGCGTCTGCTTTGAAGTTGCAATGAACACACACAAAACAAAGCAAATGATGGATCTCGAGAAAAAAGTTCCAGGAGGAGGAGGAGGCTGTGTCCCTGCTTCCCATCACACCTTCTTGAGGATGAAGTGGTGCCCACTCAAACCGCCGGGGCCTGCCAGTTGGCCAACTCAGCAGCATTCCACTATAGAGATTAAAACCAACTTTATGATTGTGGCGCAAATAATAAAGAGCCTGGCAGGATTTCCTTCCAAAATGAAAGCTCATTTATTCTCCAAGGTGTATAATTTGGTTGTAAATGTTTCCTTTGGGCCAAAACATCTCAGATTGGGTTTTTGCCTGGAACACATCACTGCTTTGCAGGAGAAAAATGGGCTCGGTGTGGTCCCTCTGCATCCGTCCATTTGGCATGGCCTGCTTTGGCTTCATGTCTAGCCTTGTGGCAGCAGTTTAGGGGGCAGAGGCAGGGACGGGGGATCATTAGGCAGTAGGCCCATGCTGGCTGCACCCACTGCTAAGTCCTGGTCCATCCGTGAAACGAGCTGACTCTTTGCTGGTCCCCACTCAGCCTGTTCCACTCCCTCTCAGTTGTTGGGAGAGTGGACTAGTCTTAGGGACCTGGTTCCATGTACGAGCTGACTTTTCTTCCAAGTCTTTGTGCCTTATTTCACTGATCTTAAAAAAAAAAAAAATCATCCTAAAAAATCTACTCAGCAATGACTAATATTTGGATAAAAGCAAAGCCAGATTCTTTCCAGGGCTCATGGGCTGACCACACAGACTTGAGGTCAGAGTTTGGCCCACAGCATTAAGTCAGTCTCACCCAAAAGTAAATAGCTTTTTCTCCTATACAAGCAGATTAAGAGATAACAAGGTTTTCTTCCATTTTCAGGTTTATCAACTCTCTTCCTGACATCATATACTTTTAACCTGCTTTTCATTTGCATCTTAACATTAAAATTTCTTTCCAGGGCTCATGGGCTGACCACACAGACTTGAGGTCAGAGTTTGGCCCACAGCATTAAGTCAGTCTCACCCAAAAGTAAATAGCTTTTTCTCCTATACAAGCAGATTAAGAGATAACAAGGTTTTCTTCCATTTTCAGGTTTATCAACTCTCTTCCTGACATCATATACTTTTAACCTGCTTTTCATTTGCATCTTAACATTAAAATTCAAAGCTGGTGCTGTGCTTTGTAGATGAAAATATATTTATTCCACAGTTTTTTTCTTTTCCTCCCAAACAGCTGGTAATACAAAACAGGGAAACATCTTGTGGGATCAAAGAGATGGCATCAGAAGTCATCATGTGACATCCCTTTAGGATATCAGAAGTTGTTCCTCTAACACTGGGATCAGGTGAAGGAGTGGGAAAGAAGTGGGCTGAGAGAGAAAACAAGATCACCCAGGGAACAGGGGCACAGTGGCAGAAATTATAGCGTTATAGGAACCAGCTCCAGGAGTGAAGGTCAATGGTCTCATGTATTTTTTTTTTATGTGGACCATTTTTCAAGTCTTTATTGAATTTATTACAATATTGTTTCTGTTTTATATTTTGTTTATTTTGGCTTCAAGGCATGTGGAATCTTAGCTCCCCATCCAAAGACTGAACCCCGACCTCCTGCACTGGAAGGCAAAGTCTCAACCACTGGACTGCCAGGGAAGTCCCAGTCTCATGTATTTTGAAGTCACCTGCTGGGAAGTGATGGAGCATATTTTTGATCAACTTGAGATGCTAGACCAGGAAACAGTGTGTCAGGCAAAAGGTAACAGAAAAAAAAAAAACCCACTTCCAGTGATGTGTACACATCTATTAAGACAAATGATTGACTCACTTGTCAAAATTATATGAAATTTTCTAGTTGGTCATGGCCATGTGAGTTGGCTCACAGCTCTACACATAGCTCATGCTCTGCTTTTCCGATAATCACCAGCTACTGGACATCAGCAGCTTCCCAGGTGGCGCTGGGGGTAAACAGCCCGCCTGCCAGTGCAGGAGACATAAGAGATGCAGGTTTGATCCCTGGGTCAGGAAGATCCCCTGGAGGAGGGCATGGCAACCCACTCCAGTATTCTTGCCTGGAGAATCTCACAGACAGAGGAGCCTTGTGGACTACAGTTGATTGGGTCTCACAGAGTTGGATACATCTGAAGGGACTTAGCATGCAGGCACTCATTGGACATCAGGCCCCTAATTCAAGTGTAGCAGTAAGAAATATTCTTGCAGCAGAATGGAGTGAAGAAATGCTAGAGAATAAAGCTTTCTGATGATTCATGCACAAAATAAAGATTCTAACATGAACTGGGCAGCCGCTGTGCCTCAGTCTCCAGGTCACCGCCTGGATAATTCCTAGATAATTCCTAGGACTTATCCAGATAGATAATTCCTCCAACACTTTCAGTCACTGCCATAGGCCGCATGTTGCCCCCCTGCAACTGGGAAAATCAGATCCATACAGTGTTTGGAAACCACAATACTGACACATGATAAAAAAAAAGTCGTAGAGGAAATTCTGACTTTCCTTAGTGTCAGACCCACAAAAGAAAGGGATTCAAACCACGCCTGCTGTGTGAATGCCAATTTTGCACTGTGGTTAGAGGGTTTTATTCTAGGACACACACATCACACTGCGATAAAAGAGAAGCCAAGAGCCGACTGCTTTTTGAAAACTGTAATTCTTTCCTACTTCACTACCTTATGTCAATACATCTGAGCCTCTGGGGCTGCAAGTCACTTCCTGTGGTGGTCAAGTTTCATCTCCTTTAGAGGCTTTCAATCCTTTTCACAGTTCCCAGGTGCAAAGATGACTTGGCTGAAGTCATTTTGGATTCAGAATGTTGCCCACAGAGGTCTGAACAGTGGGGTTTTAAGAATAATTATCTTTCATGCCTCAGTCCCTCTTGTAAATCCCTGTTCCTCCCACATACTCATGCACACACACACACACACAAGCCACTTTCTTGACAAAAATGCCTGTGATTGCTGCCAAGGCATCTGGCAAAGGGATCCTGGGTCACTAGGACCTCCCTGACCTGTGCAGGCTACAAGCTGCATGATGGGTTCCTTCATCTCAGGGTCAGAAGTGAGTCTGGGACAGCAAGAGACACACAAAGTGATATTTAACAACATGATGTTTCCTGACACCGCTTTTTTTGGGTAAGTTGAAATGGTTAATTCACATAAAAACAGATCCAGGCCCTCCTCTGGCCCCTGATAGGTCTTTTATTTATTTTAAAAAATCTCTTTTCAATCCCATCCTTTGTCGTGGTTAAGAAAAAAATTCAAAGAGTAGGACATTTCTTATAGTGCAGGGGGTTGGTGAATGTGAATTGTACCATTAAAAAATCAAGTCAAATTAGGTGGTTTTACATTTAGAAGAAAAAAAAAAATATGAATGGAGAAGTCCAAACTGGTCACTTCCTGCTTGTAGACCAGGCCACCGAGGGAACTCAGGGATTTAGTCAGGCCTCTGCTGTCTGCTGTTAGCATGTAAGTAAACCTTCTGGGTCTCAGTTTCCTCATATATAAAATGGAAATAACAATATCCACTCCCCAAATGTGGGGAAGGCATTTTGGAAAGCACATTACTATATGACATTACAGATATTATTGAACAAGTACTACACACCAAGGGCTACTGTATCTGCTGTGAGAAAGGAAAGAGAAGTAAGCTGCCACTCTGTTCTCAAGACTCTTACTCTGATTTGGCAGGCAGAGTGGGGAAGGGATGTGTATGTTATATTAGGCTACATAATATTATGTGCTGAGTCGCTTCAGTTGTGTCTGACTCTTTGCGGCCCCATGGACTATAGCCCGCCAGGCTCCTCTGTCCATGGGATTCTCCAGGCAAGGATACTGGCGTGGGCTGCCATACCCTCCTCCAGGGGATCTTCTTGACCCAGGAATCTAACTCGCATCTCTTACATCTCCAGCATTGGCAGGTGGGTTCTTTACCACTAGTACCACCTGGGAAGCCCGTATTACATATATATATATATATAAAATTATATATATACAAACAGTTATGTGTATATTGATATATATATAATTATATAGCTATCATGTGGATACATATATCTATATAAATGGGTGCACTGTACAGACACAGATTAGACAGCTAGATAGATAACTGTACATTTAATGGGTGTGCAACGGGTTCAAACATGAGCCCATTTCTACCTCCACAGCTCACAGGAAAGTTTTTGTGGTTTGTCCAGACTTTTTGCAGCTGGAAAGAGGGAGGAGGCAGTTTCGGGCAGAGCAGAGAGGCGAAAGTGCACAGGAGGGCACAAGGACTAGTAAGAGCCTGATCTGGCTGCAAATTCCGCCTATAAAGCAAAGGGCAAGAAAAGCTGATTAATTCCGGATACACAGCTCCTCAATACCAGTTTTGAGGTAAGAAATGGGGGGGGGGGACCATTGGACTTCTTAAGCAAGGAGGGCAACAATTTTTAAGAAGATGAAGTTGAGTATTTACTATATTTTGAAGAGCGTGAGAATAGAGAAGCTAGACTTGAAAAGGAGATTGGGAAAGGAAAGACCCAGGTCACAAACCAGAGAGCAAAAGGGAACTGTCACCAATGGGACAACAAAAATGGGCAGGGAGCAATGTCCACGTTGGGGGGAGTATGAACCCACCCCCTGGAATTCACACCTCTGTGCACTTCACTCTGTTTGAGTATTGGATGGAACAAGTGACTTGCTTCTAACAAACCGAATAAGGCAAAAGTGATCAGAAGTCACTCTGATTAGGTAGCAGATATCCACGGGTTTCATCTTGCTAAAACTCTCTGGGTGTGATGAAGCCAGCTGCCATATTTGGGCTGCACCATGGAGAAGCGCACATGGCAAGGAGCTGAGGGTACCCTCTGGTTAACAGCCCTGGAGAAAACAGAATCCTGCCAATGACCCAGCCTGGAAGCCAGTCTTCCACCAGCCATGCCTGGAGATGACTACAGCCTTGCCTGATACATGGGATCAGGCTAGAAGAGACCCTGGACCAAGAGTGTTCAATTTCCTGATGCACAGAAATTCTGAGATTATAGTAAGCTGCTAAATATTGGAACAGGAGACAATAATACAGGGAGGAAGATACTTAACTGACCTGGGGATGGTGAGTAACAGATGCTCTCTGAAGTTAAAATCCCAGACTCATGGCCCAAAGTTGTACATATTCATTCTTCTAGGCTTTGTTGATTTTAGAAACTTTTCATAAAAAGGAATCTCTTCACCACCCCTTTCTTTCACTGTTTCCCAGGGCTGATTAAAGAAACATGACTTGATTTTCAACTTCAAGCGACTCAGGGGGGCATTCCAATAGAAAAATGGCAGGAAATTAATGCCATACACACCAGGCCAGGCAGATGCTTCTGAAACTGACATGCAGGTGAAACACACCTTTCCTTTGTCCACCTTTTACCATCCTCTGATTTTGTATCGGTGTTTGCTTTTAGGGGTCTTAAAGTGGGAACATATCCTTTTAACATACAGTGAGTCATCCCAGAAAGGCATGGGGGTTAGTCACTCAGTCATGTCTGACTCTTTGCGAGCCCATGGACTGTAGCCTGCCAGACTCCTCTGTCCATCGAATTCTCCAGGCAAGAATACTGGAGTGGGTTGCTATTCCCTTCTCTAGGGGATCTCCCTGACTCAGGGATCAAACCCAAGCCTCTTGCACTGCAGGCAGATTCTTTACCATCTGAGTCACCAGGGAAGAAACACATGGGTGGCACCAAAATACTTGAAAGATAGCTAAAAAACTTGGCCAAGAGATTGTTAAGAAATCTCATTATCTCTTCATTTATGGTTTCTTGTTGTTGTTTTTTAAAAAGACTTTTTGATGTGGACCTTTTTAAAAAAATGTCTTTATTGAATTTGTCACAATATTGCTTCTGTTTTGATTTTTGGGCTGCAAGGCATGTGGGATCTAAGCTCCTCGAGCAGGGATCGAACCTGCTACACCTCATCCTTTGGAAGGTGAAGTCATCACCACTGGACCACTAGCGAAGTCCCTTTTCATTTATGTTTGAATTATGGATGTATTTCAGTTCAGTTCAGTTCATATTTAGAAAAGTTAATATCATGCCTATGAACTGAGAAATAAACCTCAATACAAGATCTTTTAATTATTTTTGTATGAAATATAATCATTTGTAGTTAAACTCTTTTCATCTGCCCTCTTGCTGTGAGAAAAAGAAGTTACAGAACTATCTTGCCACGTACTTTGTAGAGCCTGAAAATATCTTATGTACAAATAAGGAATCACACTCCTTTTAGCAGCTAAGGCTGGTCTTCGCATATGGATCTTCCTTGGCAGTGGAAACAGAGGCTCTGTATTTGAACCTGACACCGAGGCAAGATTTGTGGTCATCTCAGTGCTGAGGGACTGCCACCTGCATGCCAATCAGAGGTGAGCTGTTCTGAATCCCTTCCTGCTCCTGTAGGCATTTCAGCCTTTGAAAGTGCGAGCGATCTTTGCGTTTAGTCCAGGACTGAGGCCAATTTTCTCTGTGCTTGAGTTTACCCCTCCTGTCTGTGAGTGAAGGAAAAGAGAGAAGTATCCTGCTTGTGTTTGTTCACGTGTCTGTGCTTGTTTTCAGTCGTTTCACTCGCGTCCGACTCTCTGCAGCCTGCCCGGCGCCTCCGTCCACGGGACTCTCCAGGCAAGACTACTGGAGTGGGTTGCCGTGCCCTCCTCTAGGGGATTTTCCCAACCCAGGAATCGAATCTGTGTCTCCTGCGTCTCCTGCAATGCAATGCATTGTGTTTGTTCTTAAGTGTCACCATTTAAACCTGGCTAACGGGTCTCTCTTTCGCTTGTGGGTAGATTAGTGCCACCTCTGTTGCAGCTGTGGTAACAGATAAACTTTCTCTTCTCAAACACTGTGAGCACTGGGGCTTCTGTCATTCCACTAAAGCAAACATATTATCCAGCTAGTTGAGAAAATAAGTCCATCTTTCCTTCAAACACTGGAGTAACTCACGGAAAGTTGCACCTGCTACTCTTAATGCATGAATATTGTGAATTTCTAAGTCCTTCTTCCCTATCAGGTTATAACAAGTCCTACCCAAACTGTGGTTTGCTGATTAGTATCCGGATAAATATTCGCAGTGCGAATAGATGCTGAAGGGTGATAAACGGGACTTTCAAATTCTGGCCATGCTTAATTTCTTCCCTGGGTTTTGGCGCTGGGGAAGGACTGGCCTTCTCTTTTTTTTAGACTCAGGCCTGGTATTTTGAGAAGTAGGGGGCTGCGTGGCAAGTAATGGTCCACTATGGGTCACGTGATAAGGAAGTGAGGGGTGAGGCAGGAAGAAGGCAAACCGATGAACGCACAGGCCCAGGTGTGGTACCCGGAGGTGCACGCACAGAGTGCAGCGGGCAGACGCCACCATGAGCAATGAGGCAGAGAGGGCCAGCTGTCCTCCAACAACAGGGGCCGCCGCTCCCCAGTGGAGGCAGCCCCCGGCCCCGGCCCCAACGAGAACGCATTTTCCAGCCACCTTGACACAAGCGTGACTGATGCGAGTGGAAGCGATGCGTGTCCCTTCTGAGCTGAGACTGTTGAGGAGACACCAGAGCCTCCGTCAGCTCTTCTCCCTAGTTTTCAAATTCAATGCGATCTTCACTCACTACCAGTTTCTCCCCATCCTGCGGCCTTCTCTTACTTCTGCTTATCCAGCACAGGTTCCATTATTCTAATTATTCCTCTGTAACCCCTGCCCCTCAACTCTCTTTGCCCCCTTCGCTCCCTCTGACCTACTCACCGGCAAAAGTTCAGTTCTGGTTGAACCCGAGGATTCGACTTCTCTAGGTTAGTAGCCAAGCAGATGGGTGATGGGAAAAAATAAAACATCCCGATGTGGAAACATCACTGCACTTTCGATTCATGTCCTCAGACCCCTAATGAGCTCTTAGGACTGTTCCAGTGTCCACTGCCCCTTCCTCAGAAGCTCGCCTTCTCCAGTGTTCAAGATGGACTGTTTTTGTATCTTCTCTCTCCAAACTTTCCATTCGTTGTCCTCTCTGCATATTCACTGAGGGAACGGGAGTCGTCCCTCAGACGGTCACGCTCACGCTCCCAGCACTAGGCCTGCACACTTAGCTCACCGCCTCCCTCGCCCCAGCTGTCTCAGGAGATGACCACCCCTGCTTCAATCAGAGGCCCGTTCCCACACTCACACTCTCGCCTTCTCGAGGAATCTAGTCCCCAGTCCTTGCTCTCAGGCTGGCATCATAAATTTCTCCCTTTCTATCGGCTCAGGCTCATCAGCATCAAAGATGCCCTGGTATCTCCAATCTTGAAACAAATGAACCAAAAACTCCTCCTTCAGTCCCATATCGGCATGCTTCCCCTTCACAGCAAAACTGCTCTAAGACTCACTTTTAGATTCCATTTCTACTTCCTCACTTCCCACGTGCTCGTTTATCCAGGAGTTGTTGTTCAGTCGCTCTGTCGTGTCCGACTCTTTGCAACCCCGTGGGCTGCAGCACGCCAGGCTCCCCTGTCCTTCACCACCTCCAGGAGAGGCTCATCATCCAGGAGAGGCTCCCTCTGTTCCTACAGTACCTCTGAAACAGCGTCATCGAGGCACCAGCCACGGTCACGCTCCCCGTGGGCACCTCCGTGTCCTTATCTTTGCTCCGACGAAAGCATTCAACACGAGGTCTCTTGCTTGAAGTCACTTTCCTCCCTCAACTTCTGTGACACAACCCTTGGTTTCCCTTCTACCACTTTGGTCATGACGTTCCAGACTTGGTTCCTGGTCAGTCTGACCCTTTTCCCTGTTCATCATCTTCATTTAGACATCCACAGACATATCAAATGTCGCATGTCTGATACAAGTCCATCAACATGGACATCATACCTTGTCCCCCAACCCCCCATAAAACCAGAAGTTATCTGGGACTCTGAAGTCCAGTCCATCAGCAAATCCTGTTAGTTTTGTGTTAGAACTGTATCTTGCATGCATTAGCCATCCACTCCACTCCATCCTGGCCCATGTGCCCTCTTCTCTTGCCTGGATTACTTTATGATGAAACCTCTTGACATGTCTGTACCCTTCCTTCCCATTCTCCACAGAGCATACAAAGCCATCACACAAAGTCACTTTCATGCTTCCTTTCTTGCTGATCTCAAAAGAACAGCCAGATCCTTCATCATGACCTACAGGGCCCTGCCTTCTACAAGTTCAGAAACCACTTCTTCCTTACACACAATCCTTCAGTCTCTTTTCTGCCCCTCAGTCAAGCTGAAGTCTTTCCCACCTTCAGGCTTCAGTATTTGTCATTTTACCTGCCTGAGCTGCTCTCCCCCACCGGGAACAGAAGCTTGCTCTCTAATAGTCTCCAGCACCTGGTGCAACCCCTGCATACCAGGGGCACTCAACATGTGAGTCCTGAATGGGTGAATGGAATTGTGGAGCCCTTATTCTGTGGGTGGGTCATGTCCTACACTTACATGTATGTTATTTCATTTACCTGACTGCTACCTGAAAGTCTCTGAATAAGGAACACAATTCATGTTCACTTAGTTTTCTTTCGACTCCCCTTGATAACCAAACAGCAACTGTAACATCACAGGGTCGAGGCACTTGAAATGGACATCAGCTCCAATTATCTTTGGCAAAGAAAAACCGTGAGACCTCTTAGGGTGCTCAGAAATGGGCTTGTGGGGCTTTGTGAAACAGGACTTGAGGGTCAGTCATCCTGGAATAAGTAGTAAGGAACTGGGCAAGTCCTTCCATTTCTCCAGGGTTTTGATCCCTTGTGTCTAAAAAGAGATGTTGGGACTCAGTTTTCAAGGTTTCTTACCAACAGCGACACTCGAGGGTTTCATCTGCAGCCTGCCTTCTAAGCAGAGAGCATCTCTGTGGCTGCAGGGATGGTGTTGAGCCGGAGGAGCCTGCTCAGCACTGTGAGCAGGTCACTGGGCATGCACGTGCCCATGTGCAGTGACCCTCGTAAGCACGGGCACTTGTCAGGGGCATGGCTGTAGCAATTCCCCACCAGCATCTGGCTTTCCTTGGGTCTCAAGAGGAAAGCCACTGGTGACCCCCCAAGGTCACTCCAGGTGGAACACTTCGGCTTTTGTGGATACCGAGTTTTTCTTCGAAAGGGAGCCTGGGTAGCCTTCAGGCAGCTCCCAGCATCCAGGTGGGGTCCATGGCACTGGCGGGTTTTCACAGCCCTCCTTCCATTGCCATCCTAAGCAGCATGCAGAGCCCCAACCCGAAAGAACGGTGGACACCCCCCGGAGCCCTCCAAGTAAAGTAAATTGAGTTAATGGTTTGAGCTCTTGGAGCAACCATTCAGTCAGTACCAGAGGAAAAACGCATCTCCTTCATGAGAAGGTGGTTCTTTGAAGCTACGATTCTGTCTCTGTTTCCCCCTGTGTTTACAGCCTCATTCTCTGTTCACAATAGGAAGATGAATTGTGCTCTTCCTGGCCCCACGGCACACGTGTCCCCCTTACTCGGGGTCACATCACTCTGTAATTGAGTTCCCTGGCCACGTTCCTTCTCTTATTCCCCCCCTTTCCCGATTATGAACAAGTGGAAGGCTAAGGGCGTCGATGTGCACGTTAGGGCTATCCCAGAGCCTCGCACTGGGCAGAGGACACGCGGACTGAAGCCTGTGGTGTGGCGCCCACGGGGGATGGCTCTTCAGGGGGGCGAGCCACTGGGTGCCTTCCAGGGAGCCTGGCTCTCATCACCCCCGCCTGCAGTTCCACACGACAGTCACTTTCTTGGGATTCCCCGGTCTCTCCGAATATATCCAGTATCTTCTAGTTGATGCTTACTCCCGCTTACAGGTGAGATCTCCTTTCCGAGGTGTCTTTGGAATCGAGCGTTTGGCCTCCATCAGAGTCTCAGCAGGAAGGTCGCAGCCGCTTCACCTGGGTGCTGTGTCTGCCTGAGCACGCCGGCTGGAAGGCAGAGGCTCTTTCTCCAGCCAAGTGTGGCGTGCTGCACTTTTCAAGAGTAATGGATTAAACAGGAGGGGACACTCCGAGCCAGGGCTGACTTGGCCACTCTTCAGAATGCTGTATCCTCTGCAGACTGATTTCCCTGCTGTAATAAGTAATCACATGTTGGAAGGACCACTAATGGTTCCATTCAGGCTGGTCTGCAGACTGGTTTCCCTGCTGTAATAAGTAATCACATGTTGGAAGGACCACTGATGGTTCCATTCAGGCTGGTAATGTTGATTGCAGATGCTTCGGTCTCCGCCACCTGGAGAAAGACTCCAAGTCAAGCCAAAGACATCCTTTACATTATAAGTCATTTCACGAGTATGCTAGGGAATATTTTCCCTCTTAGAAAGGGAATAAGGTGCTTCATTTTCTGGGAATCATACAAAACAACTCAGTTCTTTCCTCGCCCAGCTCTACCATCTGTAAACGCTAACAACTGCCTGAGATTTCCACACCAGGGCTATGCAAAGAAATGCGGTCCATGTAGATATTGGGGAGCTGCACAGAACCGATCCAGGAGCTTAGATTGGCCTCAGTCCTTTAAAAATGTTGACTCCATAAAGGATAACTCTAAACAAGTTAATAAATAATGGGATATGAACTTTGCCATTTTGCCTGACTTGGGATGACATGGCCCTCTCATTTGAGGCAGATCTCTCATTAATGACTTTCCAAAGACGTTGCAGAGCCTAGGGAAAGGGTTGGAGCATAAAAATATAACCTGATGAGTCAAAAAAAGTCACCATATTGAATAGAAGGCTCTCAGACCAATGGTTAAACCCTGAGGAGTGTTTGAGCCCATGTAACCACAGTGATGGAATGCTCATCTTGCAGTGCTCTCAAAGATATTCTTTTTAAAATATTTTAAGTTATTGCCTCACTTTATTGTACACGGTGTCCTATAAAAAAGATATATGTCCGCAACTGAGCTCTGAAAGGGGACCACGGGGCCAGTTCCATCGAAAGGGGATGAAGTCAAGCAGTAAATTTGCTGGTCACTCTTTTCACATGGACTGTATCTTAGCCAGCAGTTGGTCTTTGATGTCATGACAATAGTACTGGGCCATGGAGGCAGAGCAGGATCCCCCCCTGATGCTGAAACTAGTCCACACTCATTAAAACTTGGAGAGCAGCCTGCAGGGCAGGATACACCAAGAACAAGGAGTGGACTCTGGACTGCCGGTTGCCCTTCCAAGTGAAAAAAGGCCATCTCCCCTATACTATCTACCCTGCCTGCTGCCTTCTTTACTGTATTTTTAAAAATTAATTAAGTAATTAATTTTTATTTTTAGCCACACAGCACGGCTTATAGAATCTTAGTTCCCCTGCCAGGGATCAAACCTGGGTCTTTGTCAGTGAAGGCATGGAATCGTAACCACTGACCCTTCAGGGAATTCCCTCTTTACTATATTTTTAACTGAAGGATGATATCCATATAGAGAAATGCATGTCTACAACTACACAGCTCAGTGAGATTTCTCAAACTGAACACAACCACGTAGCCAACACTCAGCTCGAGAAACAATATTAGCAGCAGCCAGATGTCCCCTTCTGTCCCCTTAATGAGGGTGGCTGGTGTTTTCTCTGTTCCAACAGCATAGATTAGCTTTTCCTGATCATTTGACACTAACAATTTTCTTGCATGTACGCTTTTGTGACTGGCTCCTTCCGTGTGACACGACGTTTGTGAAGTTGTACATCATGTTGTGTGCAGTTGTTTGCTCTTTCCCAGTGTGTGGGCACATATCTGTGGGCACAGTCCCACCCCCACCACTTACTGCCTTATTATCCATCCTACTGTGCACAGGCACTTTGCATCTTTCCAGTTTGGGGTTATTTTAACTAGTGCTGCTATGAGCATTCTTTTTCAGGTTTCTGAGTCCACCGGATGAATACATTTCTGTGGGGATTATATCCAGGATGGGACTGCTGGGTCACAGGGTACATATATATTCTGTCTTAGTAGCTACTCTGGAAAAACGACTTTCCAAAGTGTTCCCATCTGTCTGTGTTCTCTATAGGTGCGCCACATTCTTACCAACAGTCTTTAGCTTTTGTTTCCATTTTGCCATTCTGTGAGATAATATAGTGATTTCACACTTCCAGTGGTCATACTTTTTAAAGTTTTGTCTGTTTTTCTGTTGAAGCCATCAACCTAGTCAGTGCTCAATTCTGTGACAATCACAAAGTTACTAAGCTATTAAGATCATTGACATGAGCCTGGTCCCAACCCAATGTTTGGGGAGCAAAGAGAGAAGGGAGAGGGCACTACAGAACATATCCAAAGTATGAGACAAGTTCTGTTTGGGAGTTCATGTACACCCATGATGGATTCATGTCAATGTATGCCAAAACCAATACAGTACTGTAAAGTAAAATAAAGTAAAAATAAAAATTAAAAAAAAAATAAACAAAAAAACAAAGTATGAGACAAGTTCTGTCAGAAGCAAAGCAAAACAAAGGATAAAATTCACTGGGGGTACAGGGCTGTCAGAGACATGGGAAGGATAGCAGAGAAAGATCTAGAACCACGGTCGCCCACAAGCTGATTAGATATTAGCAGTGTAATGCCACAACCAGAAAAGGAAGTACGATACTCCTCTCAACTATGGGAAACACTTAAAAATTCCTGACCACTCTCTCCTCGGAAGACCTTGAGGAAAAGGACTTTGCAACACAGCAAGGAAAGGGAAGAATCTGATTAGTCACAAGGAAAAGATTCTCTGGTCAGAAACTGTAATTGGAAAGCAGAATATACAGTTCAGAGAGCTGGCAAAACTCCTGTCCCCAGGTCTGCCTGTTTCTCTTGTTATGTCTGAGAAAGGAAGGCAGGAAAGGGTGCCCCTTCATAAGGGACACCCTACAAAGGCATTGCCGGCTTCGGTTGTTAAAGCCCACGGGTGATGAATTACATATCTGTGGGCATAGCCCCACCACAAAACACACAGTTTTAAGCAGTGAAACTGCACGAGAGACCAGGCAGAAGGAAGATGGAAAGAGAGAAGCGTATGTCTCTTGACTCAGAAATCACTTTTGGTGGAATCCAGTATGGACTGAGCAACCTGTGGCCTTTCTGGGTCTGGTTTCTCAGAGGCAGGATCCTACAGGCCCCACTCCCTGGGGGCTCAGATGGTAAAGAATCTGCCTGCAGTGCCGGAGACACAGGTTCGATCCCTGGGTTGCGAAGATCCCCTGGAGAAGGGAATGACTACCCATTCCAGTGTTCTTGCCTGGAGAAGTCCATGGACAGAAGAGCCTGGTGGGCTACAGTCCATGGGGTTGCAAAGAGTCAGGCGTGATTGAGCGACTAACCCTTTCACCTCTTCTTTCTTCCCCTCAGTCTGATTCCAGCCCAAAGCCAGGTCCAGCAGCTGCACAATACAGCCTTGGGTAACGGTTGGGTCCCACTGGAAATGTTTGGCACATCCATCCAGCATCCATTCTTGGAATGCGGACGTGGCTGCATGGTGAGTGGGGTCAGAAGTTACTCTTGTTGTTCAGTTGCTAAGTAGTATCTGACTCTTTGAGACCCCGTGGACTGTAGCCCACCAGGCTCCTCTGTTCATGACCAGGCTCCTCTGTTCATGGAATTCTCCAGACAAAAATACTGGGGTGGGTTGCCATTCCCTTCTCCAGGGGATCTTCCTAACCCAGGGCTGGAACCTGTGTCTCTTGCATTGGCAGGTGGATTCTTTACCACTGAGCCATGTGGGAAGCCCAGGGTGGGAAGGCCTATTTAACCAGGAGACCAGCTCTTTCCCAGCCTTTTCTCCCTAGCTGCCCCTGCTCTTTCCTTTCCTTCTCCCACATGAGAGAAGCCACCAGGGGTAACCTTTCTGAAGCATCATGAGGCAGAATAGGCATCAGCACGTGGAGCCAGCCTGGACTGCCTCCCTTCTGCGATATATTTCCCTCCACACAATGAGCTCAGGACAATCAGACATTACATCTTGATTTCATGACACTGCTCTGCCTTCGTTTCCTCAGCTGCAAAATGGGAGAGAATCTTCATTGGGCTGTTGTGAGAATTAAAGGTGCAAATACATACAAAGTTGTTATTTATTCTGCTCTTGGCACAGAATAAAAGCTGAAGGTTAGCTTTTATATCACTATCAGCATCATTGTCACCATGTCTGAAGATAAAGTTTAAAAATCAATATAATTATCCCACTAGGATGTCTATTTTTTAAATTTGTTTTTAGGGCTTCCCTGGTGGCTTAGAGGGTAAAGCGTCTGCCTGCAATGTGGGAGACCTGGGTTCAACCCCTGAGTCGGGAAGATCCCCTGGAGAAGGAAATGACACCCCACTCCAGTCCTCTTGTCTGGAAAATCCCATGGACAGAGGAGCCTGGGAGGCTGCAGTCCATGGGGTTGCAAAGAGTTGGACACAACTGAGCGGGTTCACTTTCAGTCTACTTTTAGATAAGGAAAATGAAATGCATAGAGTTGAAGTGACTTGTCCAAGGTCACGCTGCTCTGTAGCACCTGATTCATGGGTTGCAGTGTCCTGATGCACCAAGGATGGTCCTTTCAACGTTATAAGCTCCTATGGATACCATTTTTACTATCCCATTTACTGCACAGGACATAGAAGCACAGAAAAGTGTGAGACTTTTGCCAAAAGCACACACATGAGAAGCGGAGGAAGAACGGAAACAAATCCGAAGGCTTTGGCCACTCTGTTGGGCTTGGTGAAGAGTTTTGGCCAACAGGATGCTAACAGATGTGATCGAAGCAAAGGCTGGAGGAGTGTACTTGTCCTTCGGGCTTGCCTCTGCCTTTCTGTGATTTTTCATCACCATGAGAGGAGTGCAGGGCAGGTAGCCTGCTAGTTGTGTAAGTCTGGGAGATGCAGGAAGAAACCCAGACCCAAGCCTTAGCCTGGAGCCCAGCCTGCCTAGATCTACTGAGCCCAGTAACCCACAGACCCACAAGCGTGAGAATACATGCTTGTTTTTACAGGCCACTGAGGTTTGGGGTAGTTTGTTGTGATGCTCAGTTGGGCAATAGCTAAATAATACCTGATCTATCCTGAGTGCTTCTGAGGACTTGCAACTTGCAAGAAAAGCATGCATCTTGACCAGAGCTTCTTAATCTGTAACGAGCATGTGATTCACCAGGGGCCCTGATTAAATTGAAGATCCTGGTTCAGTCATTCTGGGTGGGGCCTGAGATTCTTATTTCCTAATGAGTTCCCAGGAGACACTGTTGCTGCTGCTCCATGAACCACACCGTTGGTGCAAGTGTGGAGAAATCACCCCTAGCTTCTCACCTGTACCTGCAAGTCACGACTGCTCCATGTCCCTTGGGGCAGCGGACGGGCCACCTTATGTGTCAATAAAGCATAGTCCTTGCCCTCAAGCAAGAATCCTCTGTGGGTTTCTAAGAGTCATCACTCTCCTCATGTCCAGCGTGGCCAGAGGGTCAGCTCATGTTAACATTCCTGCAGCCTTTTTCCTGGGCTAAGCATTAGAAACACTTAATGAGATCTCCCCTTTTGAATTTTTGTCCTTCCTGAAATTTGAAGATTTCCAGCAATAAACCTGACTTCCAGTTCATTTTGAGCTCATAACCAATACCAGATTTCCAAGTCACAATATAATTGAGTCTCCAGGCAGGAGATACAAATCTATTTCTGGTTCTGTTAACTCCCAGTCAGGCAGGGCATCAGGGCAAGAACATGAAGGGAACATCAGACAGCAGCTTACAGAGGAAGTCAAGTCCCCTGCTAGGAGACTTTTCCAACTGGGTCTTGTCCAGCAAGTATTTCTTTCCACCACCAGCATCACCACCACCAGCAACCACGCTCACCTGGAGGATTAAGCACCCTGAAACTTTTGATTTGGAGACTCCTGAAAAGGTAGGAGAATTCTTTCCAAGGAAACAGTATCTTCTCCTCTTCCTTCAGTTTTCCATACTTATGGATGATACGCTTGTGTATTAGCTGTAGGAAGATACCATCCTGCAACTAAACTTCCAAATTCTCTCATTTTCTAACAGTGTCCTGGGTTTTATAGATCCTAAACATGTTATGTGAGTGCCTTTAAAAGATTGCCACAATTTTATTTTGATTTATTTATTTATTATGTTTTAGGGGAGCATGGGACAAATTGGAATATTAGGATTGACATATATATTACATGTATATATTACACTGATTGCGTGTGTACTAAGTCGCTTCAGTCGTGTCTCTTTGTAATGCTATGGCCTGTAGCCCACCAGGTTCCTCTGTCCACGGCGATTCTCCAGGCAAGAATACTAGAGTGAATTGTCATGTCCTCCAACAGGGGATCGTCTCAACACAGGGATTGAAACCTCATTTCTTATATCTCCTGCACTGGGGGGCAAGTTCTTTACCACTAGTGCCACCTGGGAAGCTTATATATATATATTACAATGTGTAAAACAGATAGCTAGTGGGAACCTGCTATAAAGCACAGGAAACTCATCTTGGTGCTCTGTGAAGACATAGAGGGCTGGGATGGGGAAGGGTGGAAAGGAGACCAAGAGGGAGGGGATATTCATATACGTACAGCTTATTTGCTTTGTTGCACAGCAGAAACTAACACTATATTGTAACACAATCATATTCCCTCAAAAAAGTTTAAAAAAAGATTGCCACAATTTTAAGTAAGCTAAACATATACCCAACTAGTCTGCCTCTAAGAATTCATACAAGAGAAATGAAAGCATATGTTCACGATGCAAGGACTTACACCCAAACACTCATAGCATCCTTATTTTAATAGGCCCGAGTTGGAAACAACTTCAACATGCTTCACTGGGTGAATGGAAAAGCTTATTGTATACATATACCATGGACTACCAACTGGCAATAAAAGGATCAAACTCTTATGCACCAAACAACATGGATGCATCCCAGAGTCATCATGGTGAGCAAAAGAGCTCCCCATGCTGTACATTCAGTACCAGTCTGCTTATGTCAAACACTAGGAAACGTAAAAACTGGTCCATAGTGACAGAAGGCAGATCAGTGGTGGAGGTTCCTGAGGAATGAAGGAGGACTCCCCAAGGAACACAAAGAAGCTTTCAGAGATGGTAGATTTATTCATCATCTTGATGGTGGTGATGGTTTCACAGGTGTCAACTCCTCTCTGTTCACTTTGAGTATGCACAGTTCATTGTATGCTAACTACCCCTTGAAAGTGAAGTCACTCAGTTGTAT
This sequence comes from Oreotragus oreotragus, assembly GCA_006410675.1. Classification (NCBI taxonomy): domain Eukaryota; kingdom Metazoa; phylum Chordata; class Mammalia; order Artiodactyla; family Bovidae; genus Oreotragus; species Oreotragus oreotragus. The sequence continues at coordinate 10,269 of SJYX01008057.1, read as the reverse complement.
CCGACTCTTTGTGACCCCATGGACTGTAGCCTACCAGGCTCCTCTGTCCATGGGATTTTCCAGGCAATAGTACTGGAGTGGATTGCCATTTCTTTCTCCAACTACCCCTTAATAAAACAGTATTTTTTTTTTTAAATAATAACACAACTGCCATTTTCCTCCTTGTTGTCTCCTCATCACAATCTCTAAGAGGTGGCTGGGAGCCAAGGCATGTGCTTTGTTTCCTTGGCTTTGGCATGAATGCTCTCTTTCGATGCTGGCAGGAGTAAGGTAGCACTTGGGTGACCCTATGACATCATTTCCAGCCCACCCCCATCCCTGCCCTGGCATGCTTCATATAGGTTCTAGCCACACCTTGTTATTTTCCAAAATAGAGGTGAGATGTACAGCAGGAAGCAGCTTTTTGAATTCACAGTCGACCTGCCTTTTCCAGGGTCACTTCCGCTGCACGTCTGGGATCGAGGTGCTCCAGACTGTGTGAGTCTGGCAGCCCCGAGCCGCAGACACGAAGCTGAAATTCTCCTGCTCCTTTGGCCCTGCAGCGCTGTTCCTTCTGGGGAAGGCGGGCCCAGAAGTGCTGCTGTCTGATGGAGGTGCATCAGCTGGAGACAGTGCTCTGTGTGAGATGACTGGATTTACTGAGACGTGCCTGGGTCAGTTCAACAGGAAGGAGGAGTGAACCTGGTGTTTCCCCTTCTACTCAGTTTACAGAAACAACTTTCCAGTGACACATGCTGGTCTGTGCCTGGAGAGCTGACACAAAGCTACATGTACCCAGGAACCGTGACCACTACCTTTTTTAGGCATTAGAAGGTGCTCTCACACACCCTTGAGGGCTTCCCACCATCGCTTATCCTCCCACCTAAAACGGCAAACAGGCGCATGACAAGGCTCTCCTGAGGAAAACAACAGCATCTCTCTATACACGAGCCATTCATGGGCTCTGCCTAGGCCTGCCCTTTCCCATTCCTATGATTTTGGAACTCCGCTCTCCCCAGCTGCTCTGGGAGGGGATGGCATGGTTTGATTCTGTTACTGCCACTGTACATCCCTTTCTGAGGTGAACGGACTTCAGCCTTATTAGCAGCAGCAAGAAACAGCAGGCACCTCATGGAAACTCCACACTGTACGTGTTCCTGCACCTGATGAAATGTCCAGTGATCCCATGGCTGAGGTTTGAGTACTGCTTTGTTAGTTTGGGGCTTCCCTGGTGGCTCAGAGGTTAAAGCGTCTGCCTGGAATGTGGGAGACCCAGGTTCGATCCCCGGGTCGGGAAGATCCCTTGGAAAAGGAAATGGCAACCCACTCCAATACTCTTGCCTGGAGCATCCCATGGAGGGAGGAGCCTGGTGGGCTACAGTCCATGGGGTCCCAAAGAGTTGGACACAACTGAGCGACTTTAGTTTAGTTTCTTCCAGAAGCAAACCCTGAGACAAAGAACAAGTGGTCCTTGGGAGATATCCCCGGGAAGCTCTGGTGGGAGAAAGGGAAAGAGGGCGGGGAAGGGGATGAGCCACAGGCTACATGATCAGGTCAGTGGCCAGGACGGCCAGAAAGTGCGTAGTACAAAGAGGAGCACTGGGCACTGTTTTCTTCGCATTGCACTCCACCCAGCATTTGCACTGACACACCCCAGAAAGAAAGGAACTAAGCTTTATATCTTTTATGTCTAGGGCTTCTTATGACGTTCTTATGGAAGAGTAGTACAGACAAGGTTTAAATAAAATGCAAAACGAGTTTTAATTTTTCAATAACACACTCCCTTGCTGTTTCTTCAACCTCATTGCATTCAGTCCTGGGAACTAAGTTGACATCCCAGTCCCAGCCCTTAAATAAGCTGCCTTTTGAGGAATGAGTACAGACAGTGAGGTACCCTTAGGTGTCACTGAAGAAAGGGACTTCATCACCACCCTTTCCATTGTGAAGCACAGAATCCTGAGCCAGGTCATAGATGTCCGCAGACGAGAAAGAAATAAGAGGGTCACGTACGCCATTAAAACATTGTAAAACTAGATCAGTGGAGACAAGTGAAAAACTGAGATAATCAAATGTGGAGAAGAACTACTAAATAATAACCTTCAAGTCCTGCACGAGATGTTTCTTGAAAAGGGAATGAATAGTGGGAAAAGAAGCACAAACATGATGTTAAGATGTGTCAGAAAAGATTTAAAGGACGCAGTAGACACTGACGGCTGTAAAAACGTTCTTGTACAGGCTTCCAAATCAAGACTGCGGAGCAGAAGGACGTGTGCTCATCCCCTCCTACAAGAGCCTCAAAACTGCGACTGGAGGTTGAACAGCCATCAGTAGCAGGACACTGTGGCTGCTAAGTCGCGTCAGTCGTGTCCGACTCTGTGCGACCCCACAGACGGCAGCCCACCGGGCTCCCCCGTCCCTGGGACTCTCCAGGCAAGAGCACTGGAGTGGGTTGTCATTTCCTTCTCCAATGCATGAAAGTGAAAAGGGAAAGTGAAGTCACTGAGTCATGTCCGACTCTCAGCGACCCCATGGACTGCAGCCCACCAGGCTCCTCCGTCCATGGGATCTTCCAGGCAAGAGCACTGGAGTGGGGTGCCATTGCCTTCTCCGTGGGAGGACACTGGAACCCACCAAAAAAAAAGAGACTCCACATCCAAAGACAAAGAAGAAGCCTCAGTGAGACATTAGGAGGGGTACAATCATAATAAAATCAAATCCTATACCCGCCAGGTGGGCAACCACAGATTAGCGAATAATAATATCAAAGAAGTTCTTGCACTGTTGTGAACATTTTGAATTCCACATCAGGCTTCCCAGCCTGGGAATCTGACAAAAGGTCTGGGAATCCCCAGCAAATCTGGCCTTGTGTTTGGGCCGGCAGTGTTTTATTATAGGCCTTCCAGAGGGCTGGGGAACCAGAGACTCCAGTCTTGGAGGGCACAAACAAAATTTTGCAAGCACCAAGACCCAGAGAGGAGGAGCAGTGTCTCCACAGGAGACTGAACCACCACTGCCTGCTAGTGTTGGAGGGCCTCCTGTGGCGGTGTGGGTCAGCAGGGGCTCACCACAGGGATGGGGGTGCTGGAAGGTCCCCCTTGGCGTAAACCCTCTTGGACTTCACCATTAACCCTACCATAGAACCATAGACCCCAGGGCTGGGACGCCTCAGGCCAAACAACTACCAGGGAGGGAGAGTGACCCCACCCATCAGCAGATAATTGGATTAAAGCTTTATGAGCAAGGCCCTGCCCACCAGAGCAAGACTCAGTTTTTCCCATCCAACCCCTCTCATCAAGAAGGTTACACAAGCCTCTTGGCCTCAGCCATCAGAGGGCAGACAGAAGAAGCAAGAAGAAGCACAGTCTCACAAAATATATTACAGAAAGTGAACCATAATGGAAAAGCAGAAAGTTATGTCCCAAATGAAGGGATGAGATAAAATCCCAGAGAAACAACTAAACGAAATGGAGATAGGCAACCTTCCAAAAACAGAATTTAGTACAATGATAGTGAAGATGATCCAGGATCTCGGGAAAAGAATGGAGGCAAAGAATGGGAAGATGATCCAGGATCTCGGGAAAAGAATGGAGGCAAAGAATGGGAAGATGCAAGAAATGTTTACCAAAGACCTAGAAGAACTAAAGAACAAATAAACAGAGATGAATAATATAGTAGGAATCAATGGCAGAAAACCTGAGGCAGAAGAACAGATCAATGACCTGCAGGAGAAAATGGTGGCAATCACTGCTGCAGAACAAAATACAGAAAAAAGACTGAAAAATGAAGACAGCCTAGGAGACCTCTGGGACAACATTAAAGGCACCAATACTTGCATTATAGGGGGCCCAGAAGGAGGAGAATGAGAGAAAGTGCCTGAGAAAATATTTGAAGAGATAAGAGCTGAAAACTTCCCAAATATGGGAAAGGATACAGTCAACCAAGCTCAGGAAGCACAGAGGGTCCCAGGCAGGATGAACCCAAGGAGGAACACACCGAGACACATAGTAATCAAACTGACAAAAATTAAACACAGAGATAAAATATTAAAAGCAACAAGGGAAAAGGGACAACAGACAAGGAAACTCCCATCAGGCTATCAGCTGATTTCTCAACAGGAACTCTACAAGCCAGAAGGAAATGGCACGATACATTTAAGGCGATGAAAGGGAAGAACCTACAACCACGAGCACTACCCAGAAAGACTCTGCTTTTGAGGGAGAAATCAAAAGCTTCCCAGATAAGCAAAAGTTAAGAGAATTCAGCACCACCAAACCAGCTTTACAACAAATGCTAAAGGAACTTCTCTAGGCAGGGAACACAAGGAAGAGGAAAAGACCTACAGAAAATGAGACCAAAACAATTAAGAAAACAGTAATAGGATCATATATATCAATCATTACCTTAAGTATAAATGAATTACACGCACCAACCAAAAGACATTGACTGGCTGGGTGGATGAAAACGTGTGTGTATGCACTCCCACTTACCACATCACTCTCCTTGACTCTCCCAAATTGTTAGTGATTATTTTATACTGTTAAGTTAATCATGCTTCAATTATGGCTTGCAATTGTAATTATTTATTATTTTTTGTCTGGCTATTGATTGTGAAAACTGATAAACATCTTTTACTATTGTGACTATGTAACTATTACTCACTTTGTACCATTGTATTATGATTGGTCAACAGAAAAAGAATAGAACTCTATATCACCAAAACTAGGGTCTAATAGAAAAACCTGTAATCACTTTTTAAAATCCAGATGCAGATCAGAATTATCATGAAATTTTTTGAAAAATACAAATGCTCAGGTATTGCCTTTTTTCTCCAGATATGTTTGTAATGAGTAGTCATGTTTAAAAACAAATGGATACCCAATGAATGGCAAGAGAAAAAAAAATAAGCAAGAGATGCAAAATTACTATCAAAGCATGTTGAAAAGTCAATAAAAAGATGTATGAGGAATTTCGCCTTGACAAAAATATAACCACCAGGGAATTCCGTGGTGGTCCAGTGGTTAAGACTCTTGCTTTCACTGAGGAGGGCATGAGTTCAATCCTTGGTCTGGTAGGAGAACTAAGATCCTGAAAGCCACTAGACTGCTCCCCCTTACCCCCAAAAAAACCACCAAAAAAGACGTTTTATCTCCTAACACCATGAATTCTAAACAAGTAAAGCAAAACTTCATAGATAATAAGGAGAACAGAAACATGCACAGTGGTAGGGTCAGAATGTAATTAAATTCTTTGAGGAATAAGCAGATTAAGTAAACAATAAGTAAATCAAGATGAAGTGTAATGTGTGGTCATGAAATATTTGCAAAATATGCATGTATTATATAAAACTTTATACTGATAGAGTGAAAATCCAATAAAACATATGATATCTGAGAAAGTATAAATGATCAAAAATGAGTAGAGAAAAGTTATAGTATCTGAATAGGCTGTTGACCAGGGAATAACATGGAACATTAATCAGTGATCTCAATCAAAGAGGTGCCAAACCCAAGAGGGCTAACAATGAGTGAATTCTAACAATCTTATAAGAAATAGATAATTCTTATTATTTAAAGTGCTAAAGTGAACAAAAAAGCGTTTCTAACATATACCATGAAACCACAATGATATTACTACAGAAATGGATATTGCCAGCTCTCATGCACACACCAAGAAAACTGTAAGCGCATATTGCTAAGTATAGCTTTCCTAGATTGTAAAACTAATGAACTGGAGAATATAACAGAAAATAAAATGAAAAACTCACAATAGCAGCCAAATCTTGAAAACAGCTCATCAAAAGAAATGTGAAAAGAAAGATGAAGAAAGCTATAAAGCTTCACTCAAGAAATAGAGATACCTAAACCATGTCCTGAAAGAGAGGATAATATTATAAAATTTTCAATTCTTTTCAATTTATCCTCCCCCAAATAGATATAGCAATTTTCATTAAAAGCTCAATGAGTTTTTTTTTTAAAAAAAAACTCTTAAATCTGTTTGAAAATAGATATTCTATAAGAATTTCTAAGAAAAAATTTTAATACAAGTATATTTTCCCTATTAAAACATACTATGAAACTACATGAAATAAAAGTGTAGTGTTATAGAATATAAAACATTAATAGAAAAATGAATGTCAAGAAACATTTGTTTTTTGTAGATGTATCTACAAGACATTTGTTTCTTGTATATGTATTTATATATATATATATGTATGTATATCCCAGTAATGTATATGTGAAAATTTTAGTATATGTTAAAAATGGCATTTTGTATTAACAAAGATAGAATGAAATATTTAACAAATGTGATAGGACAAGTGGCTATTCACTTCAACAAAAATCAAAGTTTTATCTTTATCTTAAACCCACAAATAACTTCAAAGTAAGTTGTAGTTCTAAACAAGAACAAAAACACTAAAAAACACTAGAATAAAATATATTTCAAAATTCTGAAAATCTTTATTTGGGGAACTCTTTTCTTGAGTAAGGCTTGAAAACCCAAAGTCATGTGAGAAATGATCCAGAGTTGATTACGCTTAGAATAGAAAGTTTCTGCAAGACCAAAGGCAGCATGTGAAAGTGAAAGTGAAGTCACTCAGTTGTGTCTGACTCTTTGTGACCCATGGACTGTAGCCTATCAAGCTACTCCATCCATGGGATTCTCCAGGCAAGAATACTGGAGTGGGTTGCCATTTCCTTCTCCAGGGGATCTTCCCAATCCAGGGATCGAACCCAGGTCTCCCACATTGCAGGCAAACGCTTTAACCTCTGCACCACCAGGGAAGCCCCATAAACAATGTTAAAAGATGAATATAAGAGTAGTTCAACATTTGCAGTTTCTGACCTAAAAGGTCAATATGGTAGGTATTTTGCAAAGACAGCCACAATGACTCCTCCCATCCCTGAACACATGCTCCATTGCTGATTCTCCCATCAGGAGGAGTCAATTTCTGGTCCCTTAGAATCTAAGCTGATTCCGTGATTTGTTTAATGAATAAAATGAGGCTGAAGTTGAATTGGGCTTCCCTGATAGCTCAGTTGGTAAAGAATCCATGTGCAATGAAGGAGACCCGGTTCGATTCCTGGGTTGGGAAGATCCCCTGGAGAAGGGAGAGGCTACCCACTCCAGTATTCTTGGCCTTCCCTTGTGGCTCAGCTGGTAAAGAATCTGCCTGCAGTGTGGGAGAACTGTGTTTGATCCCTGGGCTGGGAGGATCCCATGGAGAAGGGAAAGGCTACCCACTCCAGTATTCTGGCCTGGAGAATTCCATGGACTGTATAGTCTATGGGGTTGAAAGAGTCGGATATGACTGATGACTTTCACTTTCCTATAAATTCATCAAGAGGCCTTGCAGTTTCTGCTTTTTCTCTCTGGCTGCTCTGAGTCCACCACGTATGCAGGATAACTTCCTTGAGGATGAAGAAAGAGCATAGGTGACGGCAAACACCAACTATCAAATGTATGATTGAGGTCGTCTAGACTACCTGGTCCACGTCAAGCCAACAGAAGGCGATAGCCAGACGAGTAGGCCTAGGCAAGAGCAGCAGGAGAGCCACCCACAGAGCCCAGGGCAGACTGCTGACACGAGCTCACGAGCAAACAAAACGTGGCTGTTTTAAGCCACTGTGTTTGGGGATGATTTATTATGTAGCAACTGAACTGAACTGAATAGTTAAGTAGAACAGTTCAGTTCAGTTCAGTTCAGTCGCTCAGTCGTGTCCGACTCTTTGCGACCCCATGAATCGCAGCACGCCAGGCCTCCCTATCCATCACCAACTCCC
>SJYX01008056.1:11264-23436 GCA_006410675.1 Oreotragus oreotragus | reverse complement strand
GTATATGAAGAAAAAGGAAACAAAAACAAAACCTTTGAGGTAGATAAACCCTTAGTAAACATGATATTAAATTAAAAAGCCATAAAGGAGAAAATAGGTCGATTTTACAAAAATTCAAAACTCCATATGCTAAAAGATACCATAAACCAACCAGGAGGTAAAGCGATTACAGGATGGTATATACATGGTGACAAAAGAATTTAACTATATTACAAATACGTGACATAACCTCAATGAAAGGTATGGGAGAAAAAGGCACTCATGTAATAATGCTGGAAAATTGTTTTGACTGGAAACTGCAAGGCTTAAGACAAGAAAAATTCAACTTAATACAGGCTCTTATAAGAAAATGTGCTGTCCTCCCCACCTGAAGATGACAGTATTTACATAAAGCCAGATAATAAAGTAATTTTCCAATAGTGGTGAAGAATTTAGCTTAGCTCACCCAAAGACTCTTTCCAATCAAAGAAATGAAGTTAAAATAGTCTATGGTTTACAAACAGTAACCCATACAAAGAAAACTAGAGCAATGAAGAATCTAACTTATCATAGGCTTCATTTTATTAGAGCCACAGAGTAACAAATTTAGCTAGAAAACTCTCAAAAAAAAAAAAAAAAAGCCCTGGAGCAAAATTTTAAAATATGTTCATAATGGCCTTTCAAGGAAGAACTATACTTTTTCATTTTTTATCTACTACATTACCAGCTCAGTAGAGTGCTGCTGCTGCTGCTAAGTCGCTTCAGTCGTGTCCGACTCTGTGCGACCCCATAGACGGCAAGCCCACCAGGCTCCCCTGTCCCTGGGATTCTTCAGGCAAGAACACTGGAGTGCGTTGCCATTTCCTTCTCCAATGCATGAAAGTGAAAAGTGAAAGTGAAGTCTCTCAGTCGTGTCCAACTCTTAGCGACCCCATGGACTGCAGCCCACCAGGCTCCTCCACCCATTGGATTTTCCAGGCAAGAGTACTGGAGTGGGTTGCCATTGCCTTCTCCCTCAGTAAAGTTCAAACACACAAACAGAAACAGAGAAAATGAACCTAAAGACATGTCTACCAAACAAAAAGTCAGGGGGTGGAAAATGTGCTCCCAACTAATTCTGTACCTTTCATGACCCACTGTTCGCCTTGATTTAGGCAATTCCGTCAGGGATAGGAAATATGGTATCTTGGCATAGAGGCATTAAACTATCCTATTAAATTAAACTAATAAACTATTAGCTATCCTTAAACTAACTCAAAGGATACAGATTTCATGGGATTACAAAAGGATGGGTTCAAATAATACAATCCAGAAATGGACAACAAGTAAAACAGTGCAGCTACTTTGGAAAACAGTCTAGCAGTTTCTCAAACAGTTAAACATAAAGCTGCCATATAATCCAGCCATTCCATTCCTGACTATATAATCAAAGAGAAATTAAAACATATATCCACACAAAGGCCTGGTCATCAATGTTCGTATCAGCATTATTCAAAATAGCAAAAAAGGGGAAACCCAGCGTCCACAAATAGATGAATGGATAAACACAATAATGACAAATAAAAATGATGAATGATAAAACAAATTCATATAATGAAACATTCACCAATAAAAGGGGATGAAGTATCAATACTTGCGCATGCTAACACAGATAAACTTTGAAAAGATTATGCTAAGTGAAAGGAGCCAGTCACAAAGGACCACATACTGTATAACTCCATTTATATGAAATACTCACAAAAAGTGGACAGGAAAGTAAATTAGTTTTTTTTTTTTTTTTGGTAGCATCTTTGGATTTTCTACATATATTATAATGTAACAATGATATATAGTATAGTATATAGACATATAGTATAATGTAACAGTATCTGCAAACAGTGATAGTTTTACTTATTTTCTTATTTTAATTCCTTTTATTTATTTATTTTTCTTGTCTGATTGCTGTAGCTAGAACATCCAAAACTATTTATATTGAATGAAAATGGCAGGAGTGGGCATCTTTGTCTTGTTCCTACTCTTGCAGTAAATGCTTTCACCTTTTCACCATTAAGCTGAGGGCTTGTCATATATGGCCTTTAGTATGTTGAGGTAGGTTCCTTCTGTCTTCATTTTTTGAGAGTTTCTTTTATCATAAATGGATGTTGAATTTTGTCTAAAACTTTTTCTGCACCTATAAAGATGATAATATGATTTCTATTCTTCAGTTTTGTTTGTTGAGAAGTTTTAAATTACTGATTTAGTTTAAATTCTGGTAATCAGTCTGGCTATATTTTGTACTTCCTGATTCAATTTTTGAGAAATTGTACAGTTTTAGGAATTTATCCATTTTTTCTAGGTTGTCCATTTTATTGACATAATTACTTGTGGTAATGTGTTACGGTTCTTTGTGTTTCTGTGCTATGTGTTGTAACTTCTTTTTCATTTTTGATTTTGGTGAGTCCAGTATTTTTCTTGATGAGTCTGGCTAAAGATTTATCCATTTTAAAGAACGAGCTCCTAGTGTCATTGATCTTTTCTATTGTTTTTTAGTCTCTATTTCACTTATTTCCACTCTGATCTTTATTGTTTCTTTCCCTCCATTAACTGTGGATTTTGTACTTCTTTTTCTAGTTCCTTTCAGGATAAGGTTAGATTGTTTATTTGAAATTTTTCCTGTGTTCTGAGGGAGAGTTGTATTACTGTAAACTTCCCTTTTTGAACTGCTTTTGCTGCATCTCGTAGATTTTGCTTATTGTGTTTCCATTTTCATTTTTCTCTTGGTATTTTTTTATTTTTCTCTTTGATTTTTTTCAGTAACCAATTTTTTGTTTAGTAGCGTGTTGTTCCGGAGAAGGCAATGGCAACCCACTCCAGTATTCTTGCCTGGAGGATCCCAGGGACGGGGGAGCCTGGTGGGATGCCGTCTATGGGGTCTCACAGAGTCGGACACGACTGAAGCGGCTCAGCAGCAGCAGCAGCAGCATGTTGTTTAGACACCATGTGTTTGCATGCTTTCTTAGTCTCTCATTCTTTCTTTGTAATGGATTCCTAGTCTCATATTATCATGGTTAGAAAAGATGCTTGATATGATTTCAGTTTTCTTAAATTTACTGAGACTTGTTTTATGGCCTAGCATGTGATCTTTCTTAGAGAATGTTCTGTGGGCACTTGGAATGAATTATATTCTACTGTTTTTGAATGAAGTGTTCTATATATATCTATTAAATCCACTTGGTATAATGTATCACTTAAGGCCAGCATTTCATTCCTGATTTCTGTCTAGTGATCTGTACATTGATGTAAGTAGAATGTTAAAAATCCCCAATTATTGTATTACTGTCTTTTTCTCACTTTATTAATATTTGCTAAATACATAAGGACCTAATGTGGCTCAGCTGGTAAAGAATCTGCCTGCAATGCCGGAGACCTGGGTTTGATCCCTGGGTTGGGAAGATTCCCTGGAGAAGGGAAAGGCTACCCACTCTAGTATTCTGGCCTGGAGAATTCCATGGAGTGTATAGGCCATGGGGTCACAAAGAGTTGGACACGGCTGAATGACTTTCACTTTCAAGGACCTAATACCTACGTAAGTATTTAGGTCCTCCTTCGCTAAGTGCACACATGTTTACAGTTGTCATACCTTCTTCTTAGATTGCTCCCTTTATCATTATGCAGTGTTCTAACCTGTCTCTTGTTACAGTCTTTAAAGTCTGTTTTATCTCGTATAAGTGTTGCTACCCCAGCTTTCTTTTCATTTACATCTGTGTGGAATATCTTTTTCCACTCCCTCACTTTCAGTCTCTGTGTGTCTTTAGATCTGAAGTGAATCTCTTGTAGTCAGCATATATATGGCCTTGACTTTGCATCCATTCAGCTACTCTGTGTCTTTTTGTTAGAGCGTTTAGTCTATTTACATTTAAAGTAATTATTGATAAGTATGTTTTTATTGCCATTTGTTAATTGTTTTCTGGTTGTTTCTCTGTTTCTTTTTGTTCTTTTCCCTTAAAATTTGACCACTATCTTTTGTATTGTATTTGGACTCCTTTCTCTTTCGTTGTACATCTGTTACAGATTTTTGATTTGTAGTTACTCTGAGGCTCATATACAACAACATAGATATCTATATATTTTACTTCTTTTGTCTTTTAACCTTTATACTAGCTTTATAAGTGGTTGATCTACTACCTTTACTGTATTTTTATCTTTACCAGTGAGATTTTTTTCTTACATAATTTTTATATTTCTAGTTGTGGCCTTTTCTGCTCAGAGATGTCCATTTAGCCTTATACTGTGCAGCCTGTTTGTGTGTGTTAGTTGCTCAGTTGTGTCTGACTCCTTGCGACTCCATGGACTGTAGCCCACCAGGCTCCTTTGTCCATGAAATTCTCCAGGCAAGGATACTGAAGTGGGTTGTCATTTCCTTCTCCAAAAAGCCTGTTTAGTGGTGCTGAACTCTTTCAGCTTTTGCTTATATGTAAAACTCTTTATCTTTCCTTCAAATCTGAATGATAATTTTTTTGGGTAGAGTGTTCTTTGTTGTAGGTTTTCCCCTTTCATCACTTTGAATATACTGTGGCACTCCCTTCTGGCCTGCAAAGTTTCTGATGAAAAGTCAGCTGATAGTATTATGGGAGTTTCCTTGTACTTAATTAGTTGCTTTTTTCTTCCTGCTTTTAAGGTTCTGTCTTTTTTTTTCTCGCCATTTTAATTATGGTGTGTCTTGGTGTGAACTCTTTGGGTTCATTTTGTTTGGGGACTCTCTCTGCTTCCTATACTTGGATGTCTGTTTCCACCCTCAGTTTAGGGAAGTTTTCCGCTATCAATCTTCAGGTAAGTTCTGTGCTCTTCTCTCTCTTTCTTCTGGGATGCCTGTAATGCACATATCAATATTCTTGACGTTGTCTCAGAGGTCTTTTAAACTTCATTTTTAGAAGTTGTTTTTTCTTTTTTCTGTTGAGCTTCAGTGATTTCCACTACTCTGTCTTCCAGATTGCTCATCTGTTCCTTTGAATCATCTAATCCAGTGTTGATTCCTTCTATTGTATTTTTTCTATTTTAGTTGTATTCAGCTCTGCTTGGTTTTTCTTTATGTTATGTAACTTTTTTGGTGAAATTCTCCTTGTGTTCATCCATTCTTCTCCTGAGCTTGTAGAGCATCTTTATGGTCATTACCTGGGCTCTTTATTGGGTAGATTGCTTATTTCCACTTTGTGTAATTCTTCTTCTAAGATTTTTGTCTTGTTCCATCGTTTGGAACATAACCCCTGTCTCCTCATTTTGCCCAATTCTCCATGTTCATTTCTCTGTGTTAGGTAGGTCAGTTATGTTTCCCGATCCAAGAAATTTTCCACTGGGCCCAACAGCATGCTCTACTCTGATCACCGCAGCTATATATCCTGGGGTATCACCTGTGTCAGCCGTGTCCACCCTACTGTTGTATCAGGGATAACTCTTGTGTGCAGGCTGATTAGTGGGGCTGGTCCCTGGCCTGGCTGACTGCAAGGTCATGTCTCATGCAGTAGATGTAGGCCAGCTTGAGGACAGGTAGGGTTCCCGTGCAATTGACCATGTGACCTGGGGGCTCTGAGGCTGGCACTGGCTTGCTAGAGGGCAGGGCTTCCACTGAAGTCTTGAACCTCCCAAAGTCATCCAAGAGGGTTTGAATCAGTTTATTCTAAACTGCTAAATGTTGATATTTTGACCTCTTCCCATGAATCACAGATGTTCTCAATAATATTTAAAAATGATGAATCCTTCCTAGGTGGTTTTCAATTTCCTTGCCTAGATCCATCAGGGAAATCTCCATCTAAAGCAGCTGTAGCCTTACAAAATGTATTTCTTAAATAATAAGACTTGAAAATCAAAGTTACATACTGATCCATGGGCTGCAGAAAGGATGTTCTGTTAGTGCCATGAAAACAACATTAATCTCATAGTACATGTCCATCCGAGCCCTAGGGTAACTTCAGATGGATTGTCAGTGAGCAGTGGTGTTTTGAAAGGACTTTTCATCTGAGTAGTAGGTCTCAGTGGTGGGCTTAGAATATTCTGTAAGCCATGTTGTAAAGAGGTATACTCTTATTTAGGCTTTGGTCCATTTATAGGGCATAGGCAGAGTAGATTTAGCATATTTCTTAATGGCCCTAGGATTTTTTGAGTGGTAAATAAGCATTGGATTCAACTTAAAGTTAGCAGCTACGTTAGCCCCTAACAGAAAAGTCTGTTTTTTGAGGCTCTGAAGTCATATATTGACTTCTCTCTAACTGTGGAAGTCGTAGAGGGCATCTTCTATATAGGGATGTTTCATCTACTTTGAAAAGCACTTTTATTAATATCTTAGCTAGATTTTCTGGAAAACTTAGCACTCTGTTTTTATGTTAAGGAGATGACTTCTGTCCTTAAACCTCATGAGCCAACCTCTGCTAGCTTCAGACTTTGTTTCTGCAGCTTCATCGCTTCGCTCAGGCTTCACAAAAACGAAGAGAGTTAGGGCCTTGTTCTGGATTAAGCTTTGGTTTAAGGGAGTATTGTGACTGGTTTGTCCTTATTGTCCAGACCACTGAAACTTTCTCTGTATCAGCAATAAGGCACTTTTCCTTTCTTATTCCTCATGTATTCACTGGAGAAGCACTTTTAGTGTCCTTCAAGAACTTTTCCTTTGCATTCACAGTTTGGCTAAGCATTCGGTGCAGGAGGCCCAGCTTTCAGCCTATCTCAGCTTTCAACTTGCCTTCCTCACTAAGCTTAATCATTTTTAACCTTTTTATATAAAGCTAGATGTGTGACTCTTCCTTTCACTTGAACTCTTAAAGGTCATCGTAGAGTTATTAAGTGACTGTTATTAACAATGTCACTTTTGTTATGTCTCAGGGAATATAGAAACCCAAAGAGAGGGAGAAAGATAAGAGAATGGCTGGTTAGTGAAGTAGTCAGACCACACATATTTATTGATTAAGTTCACTGTCTTATGTGGGGACAATCCATGGCACTCCAAGACAATTAAAATAGTAACATCAGATCACTGATCACAGATCAGCATAACAAATACAGTGATAATGAAAAAATTTGAAATGTCGTGAGAACGTGTGTCTCAGGGTGCAGAAATGTGAAGTGAGGAGTAGTAGTAGCCTGTGGAAAAATGGCACTGACCGATTGGTTCCATGCAGGGTTGCCGTATACTTTCAGTTTGTAAAAATGCAGTAAAGTGCAATAAAGGAAAATACAGTACAAGATAAGCCTGGGTACGGAATTTTGTGTTTGCTGTCTTTCTGGCTCTTGCAGAAACGATTAGATGAGCAAGACTGGACACAAGCACCGCAGGCCAAATGGTGACTGTCAGTGTGCTGGGCTGTTTTATTAAAATGCCTGGTGCGACTCCACAGAAATCTAAGTAACCTTAGAGATAAATTCTTGCTTATACCCACAGTAAAGAAAGAGTATGAGTAGGTGAAAGTTTTTTGGAGTTGAAGGACTAGGATTTTTCAGACAAATTGATTGAACTTTGAAATTAGCAGCTCTTCATCAAATATTTTTAAACATGCATTATTATTATTATTTTCTGTTGATTGTGGAGCCAAAGTTTTGTTTGTGTGAGTTGACGTAGATTTGTGTTTGAAGAAACAAAAGAAAGGAGAGACTGAAAATAAAAGTAAATAAAAGTAGAAATTTGGGGCTATGTTTCATGTTTTCATTTCCCCTTGACATTTAATAAAGATTTTATATTTTCCTTCTGTTACCTGTCCCTGTTCCAAGATTGTTGCCCCAGGCATGTTCTCTGGAAATGGGAATGATACGCACTTATCATCTCCAGACTTAGATATTTTCCTTGCAGTACTGGTTTGTGGGCTTATCTGGAATATTCTGGTATGAACCTATGGTTCAGGACCTTCTGAACTCTTGGGTTTAGACAATTCTCAGTGATGTGTGAAGGAATTTTGAGTTGAATGTTGTCCACAGGTGAATAGGGTTTAGTTTTGGCTGTAGATATAGGGCCTCTGTGAGCCAGATAATGATAGAGAAATAACTGAAATGTTAGGAATGTATCCTCTGCAAACCCTGACTACAGAACGTTTTGTGGGACTTTCTATAAGATTCAGACCTCCTATTATGCATTAGCATAATGCACTGATGATAGTGTTCCAGTGATTGCTGCCAAACGATTTTTTAAAATCCTTCATTTGAGGAGGGATGCCCATGGGGAAATCTGAAGCTGTTCTCTGGGTTTTCCCTGTTTGGTTTGGGGAAGTTTCCATAATTCTATATAATAACATATACAGTTTAGGTTTTTTAATTTTCATTTTTGACATAATTTTGTCCCTCATTTCTTTCTTTTTAGGATATACCTCTAAATTAACAAACAGTAGGAATTGTCTACTCTGTTTAAAAAGCATTCTGAACAATTTAAGCTAA
This sequence comes from Oreotragus oreotragus, assembly GCA_006410675.1. Taxonomy (NCBI): domain Eukaryota; kingdom Metazoa; phylum Chordata; class Mammalia; order Artiodactyla; family Bovidae; genus Oreotragus; species Oreotragus oreotragus. The sequence continues at coordinate 15,069 of SJYX01008056.1, read as the reverse complement.
AAGGATGCTTTGTTTCTTTTGGGTGGGTAGCAAGAAGATTATATGTATTTATAAAATTCTTTTCCAGCAAGGGTTGTTAAAAGCATGTATTTAAAATTAAGGACTTTTGAAAAATGAACTGTGCTTAACAAAATAGTCTTTTAAAAACTTTAAAATGTGAGTGTTTACTGAAAGTACAGGAAATTGGTGACAGGCAGAATTTGTCTGTGATAACAGAACAGATAGAGACCATAGAACAGGAAAGATGATAGAAGATATGACAATGTAGTAATACCTCAACTGGCCTCTTTTACCACTAAGGAATGGAAAAATATTTATTCCTTTGTGTAGAGAATAATTTTATTCCAAATATGATATAACTTCTTACCCTCTGTTGGGTTTTATTACACCAGGATCCTGATCCTTTTGGACATGAAAACCTTGCATCTATTTTGGTCAGTGACATTTTACAGAAAGATAGCAGGTGGTGCTAGTGGGAGAGAATCCGCTTGCCAGTGCTAGACACAAGAGATGTGGTTTCAATACCTGGGTCGGGAAGATCTTCTAGAGAAGGAAATGACAACCCACTCCAGTATTCTTTCCTGGAGAATTCCATGGACAGAGGAGCCTGGTGGGCTACAGTCCATGGGGTTGCAAAGAGTTGGACATGACTGAGCAACTGAACACAGCATGCAGATACTTACAGTGAAGAAATACATTGGAGCTACTTTGGACCATATTGGTGCTTATTGTTTTGTGGATGTGAATCCAGGCATCCCAGATGGCACTAGTGGTAAAGAACCTACCTGCCAGTGCAGGAAGTTTAGGAGACAGTGGTTTGATCCCTGAGTTGGGAAGATCCCCTGGAGAAGGGCATGGCAACTCACTCTAGTATTCTTGCCTGGAGAATCCCCCATGGACAGAGGAGCCTGGCAGACTATGGTCCATAGGGTTGCAAAGAGTCACACATGACTGAAGTGACTTAGCGCACGTGCAAATAAGTGAATCTACTCATGGGGAAAATGGTACTGGAAAATGGTACATGTATCTTAGCTTAGCATTCACTTGGAATTTTTTATAACTATGTTTTTCTTCCATTTGCCATTTAGATGTAAATTATTTGGCTTCCATTCGAACAATTTAAATCAATTCTTATCATAATACACATGGCTTAAGATTCATGGGTGAGGGTGTATCTTCATTCATGCAGATTTTAAGACAGGAACTTCCAAAAATGTTTTAGATTTGTGAAGATCTCTGTCAATTTTTCATCCCTGTTAAAGGTCAGAAAATTTGCACCATTTTTTCCTTCTTTTACTTTTCTACTCCTTACACAATGAAGTCAGAATTAGTAAGCACGGTATCCCTACACTTATTAAAATTGGAGCTTTAGAATGCTTAAGACACATAAACCGATGATTGAGTTTTTAAATAGGTTTTGTCTGAGTTATAGTTAGTTAGTTCATTGAATATCTTATGAGTGTTACGTATACCTCCTATGGTCCAGGCACTATTCTAGGTTCTGGTTATACAAAGACGAGCCAATCATGGTCACTGCCTTTAGGGAATTTGCACAGAGTTGGGAAGAGATTGGTGAGCCTATACTTATAATGCAACAGCCTAAGATGTTTAGGGGAGTACAGAGGAGGGACATATGAATTAGACTGGATGGACATGTAAATCAGACTGCAGGGTCTCTGAGGCCTTCTTAAGGAAGGTAATGGTTTATTTGTGATTTGAAATATAAGTAGGAATATTCAGCATTCTTGCCAGGAATTCTCCAGGCAAGATGGAAAAGGAAGAAAGGGATGAGAAGTGTTTTCCAGGTGGAAGAATATGCATGTGTGTAAAGATGATTATTAACAAATTGGCTACATCTGAATTAAAAGTATATATGTACTTTTCATATCTTGCATTTCATATGGAAGAGTAAACTCCATTTTCATCCGCAAACTAAGACATTAAAATTTAACTCATAAATTAATTTTTCTGCAGTCTTAAAAAATACAGCAAAACAGAAGAAAAAGGAAAAAACATAGCGTGTAGCATATGTCATTATAGCACAGCAAGTGTTAATGACTTTGTTTTTGTAATAAATCCAATATTATAAAATAGGACAAAACTGGAATTTTTAAAGTCAAAGATTATTCAAGATTCATCAACTCACTGGGATGAATATCTTTATAAAACAAAAATGCTATAAATAATTTTTAAAAATACCCTTATTTATAAATTCAATTTTTTGTTGGTTATATTTTCTTAAATCAAGACATGTGAGGGTGTGCATATGCTCAGTTGTGTCTGACTCTTTGTGACTCCATGGACCACTGGGCTCCTCTATCCATGGAATTTTCCAGGCAAGAATACTAGAGCAGGTTGCCATTTCCTACTCCAAGGGATCTTCCCGACCCGGGAATTGAACCAGTTACCACTGTGCCACCTGGGAAGTCAAATCAAAGCATCAGTTCAGTTCAGTCGCTCAGTCGTGTCCAACTCTTTGCAACCCCATGGACTGTAGCATGCCAGGCTTCCCTGTCCATCATCAATTCCCAGAGCTTGCTCAAACTCATGTCCATTGAGTGGGTGATGCCATCCAACCATTTCATCTTCTGTCGTCCCCTTCTTTTCCTGCCTTCAATCTTTCCCAACATCCGTGTCTTTCCCAGTGAGCCAGTTCTTTGCATCAGGTGTCTGTTGCATCGCGAAGTCAATATTTTGCAAAGTATTGGAGCTTCAGCTTCAGCATCTGTCCTTCCAATGAATATTCAGGGTTGGTTTCCTTTAGGATCAAGGCATACCAGTTTTTAAAAAGTAGAAATATTTTGCTGTGAATCTTATATCTTAAGTCAATTTCTGTGGGTCTGGTATCAGTAACTCTTAAGTAGAAAACAAATGTCCTATTAGATAATACCTGTAAGGGGCATAGAAATCCTCAAAATGCTATCAGGGAAATAAAATTAGTATCTCCCTTGTTGCATTTATGTGCCTTTTTATCAAGGCAGATTTCAAAGAGGAAGACAGATGTTTCTCCACTTTGTTTTTATTTAAATGTACTACTTGGGATTTGAAGCTTCTGCACTTCTTCTGTTTGTTTGGATTTTTTTTATGGCTTGATCCCAAAAAAATGGAATGAAAAATTTAGTGAAAGCTTTGTTGTTTGAAATTGCAGGGTGCTGTGAGACTTACTGCAAATCCCTGATGTCTCCCTGTCTGCCTTCAATTCTCCTATTTTTGGTAATAATGCAAGCAGTCATTTTAGAAAACTTTGCTTTGTTCATTTTACTGAGCCTCTTCCAGACACCATGTGCCTGAAGCAATAGCAGCCAGCCACAGCCAAGGTCCTAGGGCATAAGCTCAGACTTCATCTTTCTCAAATGCTGCCACTTGAAATTCACATAAATATTGAAAAGAAAATTAAAAGGGCCCTCTATACCTCCTCTTCACATATTTTAGGAACCCCAGCCATTCAAGGCACTAAAATGTCTTTTGAGTCATCTGTGGATATAAAAGCACAAATAGATACCATCCTGCAGATAGAGGGAGCAGGATATGGAGAAAAAAAAAAATCATGTGAGACAGACAACAGACAGAGGCTTATTTGAAGAGGCTACAAAGCAGCAAGTAATGCCAATTTAAAGCGATTACATGTTAACGCAACAAGTGAGACACATTTGAAGGCTGCTCAGATTACACTGGCTGGGGTGCAGACTTAATTACTCATGTTAGAGATTCTGAAAACAAAGGGAGGCTTTTAGACCAGTGATACGTACCTGACATGATACTGAAAAGCCTTGGAAAAACTTAGGTAAATGCCTAGAGAAATTTT
>SJYX01008055.1:152212-183361 GCA_006410675.1 Oreotragus oreotragus | reverse complement strand
GGCATGGAATCCTCAGAGGGCCAGGGATCTGGGTCCATTCTGTTTCATAACAGTGCCTGCCTCACGGTTACCTCTCAATTAAGGCTTGTTAAATTAATTAGTACTGCCTCTAAAACGTAGTCTTTCACTTTCTCAGAGGCATGATGACAATTACACCAAATTTCTTTCTAACTACCATGAAAACCTAAGTTATAAATGCATGGTTTACATGAGAGGCAGAATGAAGAGAAAAGTGGCTCACTGATATTGGGTAAATAAGATACTCTTTTAGTTTTTTATTTTATTTTTTTCACTGCAGATAATAAAACCATCTGATTCCATATGGAATTTTCCATGTGAAATGCTTGTTACTTTAAAGTCTACAAATGAGATGCCTGATTATTCTTCCCTTACATAAATATAAAGTATTACTAAAATGTAATATATAACTTAACTTTTTATAAAATAAGTCATTCCTTTAAATCAGTGATCTTGGTATTTCAATTTTACATTAAGTATCCTCGCTGTACTTTTTGGAAAAGATGAAGAGGGTTCTCACAAACACATATAGGAATGGGAGAACAGGAGAAGGGAGGATGACAACAAAATATTGCATGCCTGGAAGCAGATGGCTGAGCAGTCATTAGTTTAGCAGGACTGGAGCCTGAGTTGGCAGCGGGAAACACTGAGAACCCACTTCATTCCTGCACAGAGTTCTCAAAGCACTCAGACACTGGTAGCAACAGGCACTTCTGGAGCAGGGTGAGAGAGAGAGAGGCTCCAAATTAAAATGCCCAGGTAAGGGGATTGAAAGAAGCAGTCACACCCCTCCAGAGGGAGAGTCCTTCCCTCATCCTGGCAGAAGATGTCAATCGATTCTCAAGAGATGGTAAATGTACCAGGGATGCTAGGCAAAAAATGGGGAATCAAAAAATGGGGATTAAGTGGAAATATGTGTACTGATTTTCCTGAAATCCCCAACCTCCAGAACACTGGCAGCCAGAACATTATGGTCTAGACAGATTAGAAAACTCTTCTCTGAGGAATCAACCAGCCCAGGAGTAAAGATATAAAATATTTATAATGGGATGTCCCTGTAAACAACCAAGACTACCTGATACTGAAGCTACATGTCACCCAGTCCCTCCTTCATGCAAAAAGGGTATAGTCAGCTTTTAGTACATAAAAATGCAATTTGTTGTACATTGACATTTTACCCTATAACCTCTCTAAATTAGTTTAATAGTTGCAGATAGCAGTTGTTTATAGATTTCTTCTAATAGTCTACATAGTCAATCATGACATCTTCAAAAGGAGATAGTCTTACTTACTTTTCAGATATTTTTGCATTTTATTTCCCTTCGTGCTTAATAAGACTACNTTGCAGATAGCAGTTGTTTATAGATTTCTTCTAATAGTCTACATAGTCAATCATGACATCTTCAAAAGGAGATAGTTTTACTTACTTTTCAGATATTTTTGCATTTTATTTCCCTTCGTGCTTAATAAGACTACACTTTCTGGTAAAATGTTGACATAAGGGGTGCTCATGATCACCCTTGCCTTGTTCTTGATCTCAGGGAGAAAGCATTTAATTTTGAAACATTATGTATAATATTAGCAATAAGTTTTTCATATGTACCCTTTATCAGAATGAGGAAGTCCCCTTTTAACCTGATTAAATGTTTTATCATGAATGAATATTTTCAGACATTTTTCTACATTGATTGAAAATGATAATTTTTTTCTCCTTTATTAAGTGAATTATACTGATTGATTTTCAAATATTAAATCAACTTTGCCTTCCTGGATTTGTTAGCATTTTGTTAAAAAATCTTTGGGTTTCATGAGGATTACTGGTATGGATGGATGAATGGATTTTTTAGTGCTTTTGTCTGGCATCATATTTGAGTGATATTGGCCTCATATTTGAGTGATATTTACCTCAAAAAATGAGTTTAATAGGACCATCATTCTCTATATTCTGAAAGACTGTATAACAGTGTATTATTTCTTTTTAAATGCCCAATAGAATTCACCAATTGAATCATCTGGGCCTAAGTTTTCTAGTCAGTTTTCCAGTCTTCCTTGCTTAAAGAGACACAGACATAGAGACATCCAAGGGCTGACTCATTTGAAAAGACTCTGATGCTGGGAAAGATTGAGGGCAGGAGGAGAAGGGGATAACAGAGGATAAGATGGTTGGATGGCATCACCGACTCAATGGACATGAGTTTGGGTGGACTTTGGGAGCTGGTGATGGACAGGGAGGCCTGGCGTGCTGTGGTACATGTGGTCACAAAGAGTCGGACACGACTGAGCAGCTGAACTGAACTGAAGGATTCCCTAGATCTGAAGAGAGATCAACTAGTAAGCTTTGAAGAAATATGTCCCAATAGCAGAGGTTTGGATTTTATTCATCTGTGGTCCTGAGCATCAGTATTTTTTTAAAGCCCTCTAGGTGTCTTTGGTTATATGTAGAGCTGAGAACCTTGGCTACAATATTAAAGGCAAAAACAGAAACAATCAGAAAAGAGCAAGGTGGGGAAAATGGGGACTGTAAAAGGAAATGATGATTCTAAAGAAACTAGTAGTGATATTATCAAAGACATTGGAGATGATACTGAGACCATAAAACAATAAAAAATAAATTAAAGAAAAACAGCATGTTAGGACTCAAAAGTTAAACAGATCTGATTTCAAACACTGGATCTCCATATCTACTGGCTTTGTGAAAAGTGAAAGTGATAGTCACTCAGTGGTGTCTGACTCTTTGAGACCTCATGGAGTGTAGCTTGCCAGGGTCCTCTGTCCATGGAATTCTCCAGGTCAGAATACTGGTGTGGGCAGCCTTTCCCTTCTCCAGGGGATCTTCCCTCTTCAGGGACTGAACCCAGGTGTCCCACACTGCAGGTGGATTCTGAGCCACCAGGAAAGCCCAGGTTACTGGCTTTGTTCATTGAGCTATTCACTTAAGTTCTTGGAGACACTATTTCCTCATCTGCAAAACAGCAACAACAACATAACACCTTCCTCATATTTTCCTGTGAATAGTAAGATAATACTTGGAAAGTAGTCAGGAGAGTGCCTGCCACGTAAATTAACTAGTCCATAGCAGTCATTCTATTAGGAACTCTTTCCATTGTTATCTGTTACACTGAGTCAATAGGAGAAAATGCCACTGACAGCATTCAATTAAATACACTATCTAAGTAGGGAAATTAATATCCAGATCTGAAAAGCAGACAATGCATCAGTCAGTGGAGAAGGGTGGAATCAGGGGAGAGCGTGTAACTTTAAATTAAGTTTAATGTAATGACTATTCATTTCTAGAAAGTGTCTTCATTTATAAAAATCAGCTTGGAAATTGCTTGCTCAGATTTCCTCAACGTTTGGTACAGGTTCAAATGTTCACAGAACCATGGACACTTGACAGCATCTGTGCAGGAAATCAGAACAAACTAGAAGGGTGGCTCTACGGGTGCTTTTCTCAAGCTTTAGTCTGGCTTCATTTTCAGGATTCTCTAATTCAGTAACATTTCAGTTTTAAAATAAACCACCATTAAGCCTTCAATTCTCTACTTCTGCTACAGATTATTTAGACTTCTCATGACTACAAGGGGGATTAAATAACAGTACATTAATAACAGTTTGACTATACCCTCAATAAATGTTAATTGACATCATCAGCACCAACATTACAATTCAGGGTGAGACTAGCTAATGATGAACTTAAAATCCCTCAAGGGAACGTGAGAATGTTAGCTTAGAACAGCTCTGCAACTCCTCATCTCAAGAAGTCCACATAGAGTAGCGACTAAGAACTTGACGGTGACTTATTCTCAAATATATCCTGCTTATGGCCTCTCTGTAGCGTTCATTGTGTCACCAAGTGCAAGCTCACATGCCTGATGCACAGTGAGGCCAAATAAACTGAAATGCTGGAGTCTGGAGCAGAGGAAGGTTTTTGCAGAGCTGAGCAAGGAGAAAGCGTGGCTTATGCTTAAAAGTGCCCAAACCCTCTGAACACTTCTGGCAAAGCATTTTTTAAAATATTTAGTTTTATTTATGTATTTATTTGACTGTTCTGGGTCTTAGATGAGGCACACAGGATCTTCTAACTTCACTGTGGCCTGTGGGATTTTAGTTGCGGCAGGTGGGATCCAGATCCCTTACCCAGGGCTTGAACCCAATCCCCTTGTCCTGGGGGCATGGCGTCTTAGCCACTGGACCACCAGGGAAGTCTCAGCAAAGCATTTTTTAAAGACAAATTGAGGGAGGGGCATCGAGGGTAAGTGATCAGCTCACACACAACTCTCTGATCAATCCTTAGCCTCAGAAAGTTCTAGGGGCTACCTGCCTATGATCATCAGGTAGTTAATTTCTTCCATTTGGTGGTGGTTTTAGCAGCTGAAAACCTGGGAAATACACACGGGATACTGTTATTCAGGTCCTTCAGAGAGGAGCAGAAGCAGGAGACGTGGGGAAGGTGTCTGTCCCTGGGAAGCCCTGCTCAGTCACAGCTGGACTAATGATACGCAGCTTGGGGCCAGAATCATTTGCTCAGTCCCCATTCACTACTTTGCTTTTGGAACCAGCCAAAAATGTGAAAAATAGCTTGTTCAAGAATTAACTAAACTAAGAGAACAGATTCTTAAATAGACTTAAATGGCAAGGTGCATTTCCCTGGTAGTTTTTAATCTACTGAAGCTTTGGGGGTGAGAAGAATTAAATTTCCCAAGGTGGCATGAGTTTCAGCAGTGGTGTCATCTCACTTAAATTGACTACTTTCTCGGGAATCTATGTACCGCCTCGCATCTCTCCACAGGCTGTTAAGACAGATTAGACATCAGTAAAGCACCATAAAACTCAGAAAGAGACTTGACTGTCAATACACTTCATTTGGAATTTTCAGACCTGAAATTAATAGTGCTTAGATAATCAACAAAATGTGTTTCAGAATCGTCTTTCCCAGAAATTGGCAATAAAGGAAAATAATAAAATTTCTCAGGTTACAAAATACTAACAGGAAATGGCCCACTTTTCACGCTCCAACAACTATGACTTGGGAGAATATATAAAGTCTAGAAATTGTCTGTTCCAAATAATCTCTGCTGGCAATCAAATAAAATCGTCGCTCATAAAGATACATATTCTTAAAATCTTGGTTAGTGCCACTTGTAGGAGGTGCCATCAGTTTAGCAGAAGCACCTTCAAAAGGCAAAAATGATCAGTGGAGTGAGGTCATTACACAACAGGTATCTGGGCAAGTGAAGGAAATTTTCATCTTTTCTCTATCTTTGTATTCTTAGGAGCATCTGGCCTATTTAGAAAAAGTAAAACAAAGGTAACACCAGGAATATAACAATCATTTTAACATCAGGTGAAAGGCCTGAAACAATGTTTTTAGGGCTACTCAAATGAAAAACGCAACTGTACATTCTCACATCAAGAACCCTAACTTTGAGACTGCGTTTCTAATTAGGAAATGTTTCTCTGGTGACTCAGATTTCTCCTTCTTTGGAGGGAGACTTGTTAACTTTAGATCCAGCACTTTCCATTCGTGGACCCTCTCCCAATGCCTTTGGATGCCAAACAGTTCCTGCAAGGGCTCCCAGGGGGATAAGCTCACCAAGATTTATCCAAAACACTGGAAAGTTCAAGAACCACTGTTTTCACCCAAGGGTTAAAAACTGTATGACTATTTTCCCCTTCTACTTCTGTGGTGCTTTATTTATTCCTTCTGTGCTTTCCTTTGCTCAGAGAATCTCTAAGGNGCTCACCAAGATTTATCCAAAACACTGGAAAGTTCAAGAACCACTGTTTTCACCCAAGGGTTAAAAACTGTATGACTATTTTCCCCTTCTACTTCTGTGGTGCTTTATTTATTCCTTCTGTGCTTTCCTTTGCTCAGAGAATCTCTAAGGAGAGATTTCACCAAGATGAGTGATTGCTGTGCCATTTGGAAGATTCCTTCTCAGTGGGGAGGGAAGACCAAATCTGGGGCGAAACCCGTGGCTTGCATGACTTCTCTCATTGAGAGCACTTTCCCTGGAAAATCATTAAGTAGATGACTTGACTCTGTACCGTGGATATATCAAACACTGCCATACTTTCAGTTGCCCAAGAAGAAAAACCTTAATAGAAAACTCAGAAGGTGTTTGTTACTTTAAACACTGGTGGTTTTGTACAGGGGCTGTAAATCATCACGTAAAATGATTCTTAATGGGAGGTTCCTTGCAGAATGACTTCCTGTTTTGCTCTTCAGATAAACAGCAACTGTGTTTCACATGGGTTTGGCCAACAGTGCAAGGATTCCTTATGGCATTGGACTGTATTTTGTTTCTTCTGCACTTGCTACTCATAGATACCTCCGAGACTCACCAAAATGACAAACTAATTTCCAAAAACAGGCTTATAGTTTAGGGGAGTATTTTTTTTTTTAATTTTTACTTTTAGAGAAGACAGAAGGGCATACTCCCACCTAAAGAGAGGTCAGCTGGCCTGAAAATTAGCCAACTGCTGTTGTATAATGGAAACTGACCCTGGCTCAGAAGGCTCACTTGGAGGTTTCCAGCAAGATTTCATCACTACATGGGTTGTGGCATTTAAAGGGACGGGCTGGTTTAATGAGCTGTTTCACCAGCTTCTTAACTTTCACTGCAAATATTTCTCCAGAAGCCAAAGCCTCCAGTCCCCTCATTTTGTGGACTTGAAGTATTAATTAGGCTTAGACTCTATAAAAACCAAGTGGGAGAGTCATAAACTTCCAGGCCTATTGGCTCCCAAATTGCTTAGCCATGACTATTTTAAACACTGAGTTAGCCTCAGTTAGCAGTACATTCAGTGTTTTAGAAAATCAATATAATCTATATTGAAGTTTTCCATAATCAAATTCCTTAAAGGTCCATTTGTGTCATTTTACAATATATGCTCCTGGTCCAAGTTTAAAAGCACCATGAAGAGGAAAATGAATTACTCTGTAGGCATAGACCAAATATATCTCCAATCTCAATTTAAGTCATCTAAAGGTGACTTTTATGCCAAACTATTTTTGTGACTCGTTTCAAAATTTGTATGTCAAACCTTTATTCCTTTTATTAAAAGAAATAAACAAATGTTTTACCATCTTGCCCCAATTATATGAAAATAAAGTTTTTTCCTAAACCTCCATTGTTATATATTTATGCTCATAATCACTGTGTCCTTATTATATGATTGCTGTTTATTATTTAGCAGAGTTTTCTGTGTATCTCTAAAGTCCACATATTGTCAGATTTATAGGTAATAAAACATTTTACTGATATACCACAGTTAACTCACTCACTTCCCAGTATATGGGCATTTGTCATGATTTTTAAATAATCATGACTGCACTATGATTATTAATGTGGTCAGTTCTTAGGGCTGCTGTAACAAAGTGCCACAAGCTGGGTTGGCTTAAGACAACAGAAGTGTATTCTCTCACTGTTCTGGAGACCTGAAGTCTGAAATCAAGTTACTGGCAGGGCCATGATCCCTCTGAGCCCCCAGAGAAAGGTCTTTCCTTGCCTCTTCCAGCTTTTGGCATCCCTGGGCATTCTTAGACTAGTGACATCTTAATTCCACTCCCCACATGGCCACCATCCTTGTGTCTCTTCTCTTCTTTTTATCAGGACACCAATCATAGGAACTAAGGAGTCACCCTATTGCAGTAGAATCTCCAGCTTAACCAATTATATTTACAATCATCCTGTCTCCAAACGATGTCTCACTTGGAAGTTCCTAGAAAGACATCAATTTGGGGGGATACTTTCCATCCCAGTGCAGGTGCCCTACATAAAAGAAACAAGTCCTCCTCCTATTTAGAAACTTTCCGTGTCAGTTCCCCACTGCCTAAAAAAAAACTAAACTCAGGACAGAATCCGAGACCCTCCCCACGCTGGTTCCGTCTACTTTCCAATTCCATCCATGTTCACTCTGACTGCCTATAACCGGAGACTGAGACGGGGACTCAGATGGACTGGGGAGCTGGTGCTCCCAGGAAAAAGGAATGACGGAAAGTAGGGTGGGGAAGGAAAGGAACTAAGCTCGGACGTGGCCTCAGCTGGTGTCTGTGTCAGCTGGGTCCCTCGGCTGCTCCTGACCAGAAAGTTCAGTTGGTCCCCCTGAGAGGGGCTTGCTCTTTTGTGCCCTGCGCCAGTCGGTCACATGAGCTGAAGACGCAGCAGAGGTGCAGGTGAGCTCTCTGTTGAGGGGGGTTCTGTTCACCGGAGGGCGATTCTCTGAACAAGGGCAGACCTGTGGCCCCGTTAGAGCTGGGAGAGGGCTGGCCTGCCAGCAGGGATGTGAGAAGGGCAGCGACAGCATCTCTGGCCAGCTCGAAACCGTGTCCCCTTGCTGCCCTGAGCTCCAGCCACTCAGGAACACTCACGTTCCTAAATATGCCCAGCACCTCCATTATTCCACACCTTTCCCTGGAACAACCTTCCTACCTCGTCCAGCTATCAAAGACCTACTCAGACTGCAACATATTTCAAATCCTTTCTCATCTGTGATAATCTCGTGTCTCCTCTCAGTTCATTAGCCTTGTGTCTTCCTTGGAAGTTTCTTTGTACTTCTCCTGTATCATTTATTTGTGTGCTTTTTAATACAGTTTAATGTTCACAATTTTTTTTCCTCCAAATCAATGTAGAAGTCACTCATTTTACCTGCTCATTTTATCCTCCTGCTTGTAACAAATAATTAGAAGCACCTGCTTCCTCAAATCTTATAAGCGCCTTTGGTGTGAAAACAGTCAAAGTCATCTTTTTTTTTTTCGTAAGTACCTAGCATGAAATCAAAGAAATGCTGAATTGAGTTGAATTCAGAATAATATAAAAATAAATAAATAAAAAGCAACCTTTTTTCTTGGAGCCCCATCTGGCATGGAAATAAAGAGACTTGTTTGCAGCCTTTCTTTTCATTCTGCTCCTTTCTTCTGTTTTATGATTCTACTAAACCTTAACTATTAACATTTTATTCACTGTCTAGATTTTTTAATATCATAATGCAATTGACTACCTTCTATTATATGTCAATCTTTTGTATCTTTTAATGGTGATAATTGAGAAATCAAAGGTTTTGTGTTCTGTTTTTAGAGTTTCACCATCAATTTCCTTTATTATGTTGAGATCACTTTATCTCTCAGAAAAATATGTGGTCCAAAACATTGTTGGAAAAGCATTATCTTTTCAAGGACTCTCTTATATTAGGCATTTGACACTGGCTTTTGATATAGATACAAACTTGAATCCTCATGTAAAAAGTAGACTCATTTATTAGAGACAATCGAAGCCACTGTTTCCAACATGCTCATTTTATAGTCAGGGAAATGGAGATTCAGAGGTTACGATCAAGTTTCACAATTGCTTAAAATACTTTAATAGCTTTCCAAGGCCATAGGATAAAGTGAAGACATCTCAATATGGCACGCAAGGCCCTCTGTGACTTGGTCTCTGATTAATCACGCAGTATAATTCCAGCCAAAAAATATATATATATTCTGCCAAACTCGGTGTGTGCTCTGAGCCTCTCCTGTTTCCGGTATCTTGAAACACACATCAGCACTCTCACTCCTATCCCATCAACCAGTTAGCTCCTACTGATCTGATCCTTCAGCTCTTTAGCAAGATATGACTTTCTCCGTGCAGTCTTCGCAGACACCCCCGGATGGTTTTAGATGCTCCATATACTCTCCACTTATACTCATCACACTGAGCTGTAATGCCTGCTTTCTGGTCTATGACTCAACTCTGTGCCTCTCTCACCCAGCATTATCCATCCACCTTACTGTGTTCTATTTATTTATTTTTTTAATACTCATTTTACTCCATTTTCCCCCTCATTTGATCAAATCAAAAGGTATGTGATATCTCAGTTCCCCAACCAGGGATTGAACCCACTACCCCTGTACTGGAAGCATGGAATCTTAACAACTGGACTTCCAGGGAAGTGCTTCTATTATTTCTTTCATAATATTTATTACCTTCTAACATCCATCTCTATTCTTTCCAATTCTATTGTTTTCCTCTACTCACAAAGGCTTAGGTGTGCAGGACAGGGTACTGGAGAAGAGGGAGCTATTCAGAGAAGGAGCTCCATGAGGTTCCAGGAGGAGAAAGGACGACAGAGGATGAGATGGTTGGATGGCATCGCCAACTCAATGGACATGAGTTTGGGTAAGCTCCTGGAGTTGGTGATGGACAGGGAGGCCTAGCATGCTGCAGTCCATGAGGTTGCAAAGAGTTGGACACACCTGAGTGACTGAGATCCGATGCTGTAAAGAACAATACTGCATAGGAACCTGGAATGTCAGGTCCATGAATCAAGGCAAATTGGAAGTGGTCAAACAAGAGATGGCAAGGGTGAACGTCGACATTCTAGGAATCAGCGAACTAAAATGGACTGGAATGGGTGAATTTAACTCAGATGACCATTATATCTACTACTGCGGGCAGGAATCCCTCAGAAGAAATGGAGTAGCCATCATGGTCAACAAAAGAGTCCGAAATGCAGTACTTGGATGCAATCTCAAAAACGACAGAATGATCTCTGTTCGTTTCCAAGGCAAACCATTCAATATCACAGTTATCCAAGTCTATGCCCCAACCAGTAATGCTGAAGAAGCTGAAGTTGAACGGTTTTATGAAGACCTACAAGACCTTGTAGAACTAACACCCAAAAAAGATGTCCTTTTCATTATAGGGGACTGGAATGCTAAAGTAGGAAGTCAAGAAACACCTGGAGTAACAGGCAAATTTGGCCTTGGAATGCGGAATGAAGCAGGGCAAAGACTAATAGAGTTTTGCCAAGAAAATGCACTGGTCATAGCAAACACCCTCTTCCAGCAACACAAGAGAAGACTCTACACATGGACATCACCAGATGGTCAACACCGAAATCAGATTGATTATATTCTTTGCAGCCAAAGATGGAGAAGCTCTATACAGTCAACAAAAACAAGACCAGGAGCTGACTGTGGCTCAGATCATGAACTCCTTATTTCCAAATTCAGACTTAAATTGAAGAAAGTAGGGAAAACCGCTAGACCATTCAGGTATGACCTAAATCAAATCCCTTATGATTATACAGTGGAAGTGAGAAATAGATTTAAGGGCCTAGATCTGATAGACAGAGTTCCTGATGAACTATGGAATGAGGTTCGTGACATTGTACAGGAGACAGGGATCAAGACCATCCCCATGGAAAAGAAATGCAAAAAAGCAAAATGGCTGTCTGGAGAAGCCTTACAAATAGCACTGAAAAGAAGAGAGGCGAAAAGCAAAGGAGAAAAGAAAAGATATAAGCATCTGAATGCAGAGTTCCAAAGAATAGCAAGAAGAGATAAGAAAGCCTTCTTCAGCAATCAATGCAAAGAGATAGAGGAAAACAACAGAATGGGAAAGACTAGAGATCTCTTCAAGAGAATTGGAGATACCAAGGGAACATTTCATGCAAAGATGGGCTCGATAAAGGATAGAAATGGTATGGACCTAACAGAAGCAGAAGATATTAAGAAGAGGTGGCAAGAATACACAGAAGAACTGTACAGAAAAGATCTTCACGACCCAGATAATCATGAGGATGTGATCACTAATCTAGAGCCAGACATCTTGGAATGTGAAGTCAAGTGGGCCTTAGAAAGCATCACTAAGAACAAAGCTAGTGGAGGTGATGGAATTCCAGTTGAGCTGTTTCAAATCCTGGAAGATGATGCTGTGAAAGTGCTGCACTCAATATGCCAGCAAATTTGGAAAACTCAGCAGTGGCCACAGGACTGGAAAAGGTCAGTTTTCATTCCAATTCCAAAGAAAGGCAATGCCAAAGAATGCTCAAACTACCGCACAATTGCACTCATCTCACACGCTAGTAAAGTAATGCTCAAAATTCTCCAAGCCAGGCTTCAGCAATATGTGAACCGTGAACTCCCTGATGTTCAAGCTGGTTTTAGAACAGGCAGAGGAACCAGAGATCAAATTGCCAACATCCGCTGGATCATGGAAAAAGCAAGAGAGTTCCAGAAAAACATCTATTTCTGCTTTATTGACTATGCCAAAGCCTTTGACTGTGTGGATCACAATAAACTGTGGAAAATTCTGAAAGAGATGGGAATACCAGACCACCTAACCTGCCTCTTGAGAAATCTGTATGCAGGTCAGGAAGCAACAGTTAGAACTGGACATGGAACAACAGACTGGTTCCAAATAGGAAAAGGAGTACGTCAAGGCTGTATATTGTCTCCCTGCTTATTTAACTTATATGCAGAGTACATCATGAGAAACGCTGGACTGGAAGAAACACAAGCTGGAATCAAGATTGCCGGGAGAAATATCAATAACCTCAGATATGCTGATGACACCACCCTTATGGCAGAAAGTGAGGAGGAGCTAAAAAGCCTCTTGATGAAAGTGAAGGAGGAGAGCGAAAAAGTTGGCTTAAAGCTCAACATTCAGAAAACGAAGATCATGGCATCCGGTCCCATCACTTCATGGGAAATAGATGGGGAAACAGTGGAAACAGTGTCAGACTTTATTTTTTTGGGCTCCAAAATCACTGCAGATGGTGACTGCAGCCATGAAATTAAAAGACGCTTACTCCTTGGAAGAAAAGTTATGACCAACCTGGATAGTATATTCAAAAGCAGAGACATTACTTTGCCGACTAAGGTCCGCCTAGTCAAGGCTATGGTTTTTCCTGTGGTCATGTATGGATGTGAAAGTTGGACTGTGAAGAAAGCTGAGTGCCGAAGAATCGATGCTTTTGAACTGTGGTGTTGGAGAAGACTCTTGAGAGTCCCTTGGACTGCAAGGAGATCCAACCAGTCCATTCTGAAGGAGATCAACCCTGGGATTTCTTTGGAAGGAATGATGCTAAAGCTGAAACTCCAGTACTTTGGCCACCTCATGCGAAGAGTTGACTCATTGGAAAAGACTCTGATGCTGGGAGGGATTGGGGGCAGGAGGAGAAGGGGACGACAGAGGATGAGATGGCTGCATGGCATCACGGACTCGATGGACATGAGTCTGAGTGAACTCCAGGAGATGGTGATGGACAGGGAGGCCTGGCGTGCTGCGATTCATGGGGTCGCAAAGAGTTGGACACGACTGAGCGGCTGAACTGAACTGAACTGAGTGACTGAACATACCATCTAATTACTCAGTGTTCACTGCTGGTCATGATAGAGTAACTCGTATTGAATGAGCACTACTGACACAAACAGTAGAAAACTGGAAAAAAAATACTACACAAATATGTTCAGATATTGGACAACAGGCAGCACTGGGTTATAGTCCCTGGGAGAAGGAGAATTTCAAAGCAGGCCCCACGATAGCCCTGGCTTTCTGCCTGGAGTCACTGTCCAGACTGCAGTGCAAGTAGGGTGCAGCCCAAGCAGACCCTGGGGTCTTGCTGACCTGAGGAGAGAGATTAGAAGTCAGGGCTGCCGAGGGGACTTGGGTTTGCAGGACAGAGTATTGGAGAGGAGGGAGCTATGCAGAGAAGGAGCTCCATAAAGTTCCAGGCATTTCTAGCAGTCATAAACTGAATACTAGGCCACGCATGTGAGGACAAGACTCCGCAAAGCTTGGAAGAAAGAATTGTGCAGGCGATGAGCTGAGCACAGCCTACAGAGGAGCACAGCCTGCAGAGCAGCACAGCACTGGGAGCCACGGGGATTCTGCCAGAGAGCGGCCCCTGCGACACGGCAGCTAGGCAAGTGTACCTGCAAACAGGCTTGCAGAAGAAAAGGAAGAATGAGGGCTAAGAGAAAATTGTTGCTGTTGCTTAGTTCCTAAGTCATATCCGACTCTTTTGTAACCCCATGGCCTGTAGCCTGCCAGGCTGCTCTGTCTGGGATTTCCCAGGCAAGAATACTGCGGTGGGTTGCCATTTGCTTCTCCAGGGCATCTTTTCCACCCAGAGATCAAACTTGAGTCTCCTCAAGTATTGGTAGGAGGATTCTTTACTGATGAGCTACCTGGGAAGCCAAGGATAAAAAAACACAAAGCTACCAAAACAAAAAGCTCAGCTAATCCTAAGCTATATTTTTTTAAATAAGAAGAAACAAAGAAGAATAAAGACTACATCCAGGCACATTCCACTCCAATGTTCAAACCAATGCAAAAAGAAATATCTTTAAAAGTAGCCAGAAGGAGGGATAAAGACACATTTCAAAGAGAAGCAACGTAAGGAAGAAGACAATGGGACAGCATTGATAAAGTGCTGAAAAGAAAAAGCCGTCACCTGTGAATTGTCTAGTGGCTTGGACAGTAAAGAATCTGGCAGCAATGTGGGAGACCTGGGTTCGATTCCTGGGTTGGGAAGATCCCCTGGAGAAGGGCACAGCAACCCACTCCAGTATTCTTGCCTGGAGAATCCCATGGGCAGAGGAACCTGGCGAGCTATAGTCCACAGGGTCGCAAAGAGTCAGACACGACTGAGTGACTCACACTTTCACGTGCTCACCAGAGACAGTGCAAGGCAGAAGACAAGGTGACATGGATAAAACGCTGAAGGGAGAAGGCTGTCACCTGTGAATCGTCTATCCAGAAAAGCAGCCCTCCCAA
The DNA here is from genome assembly GCA_006410675.1 of Oreotragus oreotragus. Classification (NCBI taxonomy): domain Eukaryota; kingdom Metazoa; phylum Chordata; class Mammalia; order Artiodactyla; family Bovidae; genus Oreotragus; species Oreotragus oreotragus. The sequence goes on along the minus strand of SJYX01008055.1, from coordinate 168,797 downwards.
ATGAAAGCAGAGGGAAAATACTTCAAGATGAACAGATGCTCAGAATTTACTACCATCAAATCTGTTCTACAAAAAATGTTAAAAGCAGACTTTTCAGGCTGTAGGAAAGTGATGGAGTGCAGAAACTCAGCTCTGCAGAAAGGAAGAAGAGCACTGGAGACTGCATGACTGTGGCGCAAGCAGGAGGAGGCCCCAGCGGAGCAGATCCTAGGATGGGCACCCAGCAGCTGAGTGAGAGATGGAGAGTCCAGGACAAGAGAAGGACTGTTGCCAAGACTGGACAGAAGGAATAATAGACACACTTGGAACTTCTGTTGTACCAAAATCAAGGACATGGTCAAAGAAAGATGGGGACATGTCAAAAGGGCTCAGAAGCCAACTAGAGCGTCAACAAAATAATTCTTAGCAGCAAAATGAATCATGGCAAACATTAATTGTATCCTGTTGATTAAAATGTGAAGCCATGAGTCCATACTGATATAAGGAAAAGAGCGAATGAATTCAAAGTTTATGAAGGGCTGGAGATCTGCTTAATGCCAAAATACATCCTCGTAAGATGCTTGTGAATCACGAAGGAGAGAAAATATAACTTCACATAGCCGGCAGACGTCATCATAATCAGGTAACCAATGCGAACATCACCAGTAAGGGACAAACTGAAATTGTGTGCCACTTGAGATAATAGTTAGAACACAGCATCACCTCTTTGGTACTCTTGCCTAAGATGCATAATCTGAACCATAAGAGAAAACATAGGGAAAAAAAAAATCAAATAGCAAGTCTACAAAATAAACATAACGACATTTCCTCTTCAAAAGTGTCAAGGTTACAGAAATCAAGGAAAGACATAAAAACTAAAGACAACAGATGAGACTGAAGGGAAACGTTCGCTCTATATAGAGAACACGAGGACTTCCCTGCTGGCTTAGACGGTAAAGCGTCTGTCTACAATGCGGGAGACCTGGGTTCAATCCCTGGGTAGGGAAGATTCCCTGGAGGAGGAAATGGCAACCCACTCCAGTACTCTTGCCTAGAAAATCCCATGGATGGAGGAGCCTGGTATAGGATACTGCCCGTGGGGTCACAAAGAGTTGGACACGACTGAGTGACTTCACTTTCACTTTCATTAGAACAACTAGGAAAACTTGACTGAGGTTTGAAGATTAGGTGGCAGTAATAAATCAGTGTTAACTTCCCGATTCTGATGGTGGTATTCTAAGTGTGAGGGAGGATGTCCTGGTTTGTAGGAAATGTGCAATAATGGAAAGTATAATTGTACTAAACCCTCCTAAAGGTAGAGATTGTCATTCAAGACAAAAAACCAAGATCCTGCTATACCTTAGGTACTAGAAACACACTCTAAATATAAACAATACCTTCAAATATTATGTTCATTGTTTGCTTTCCCCCACTAGTTTGTAAAGCTCATGAAGACAAGGATTTGGCACACAGTAGTCACTTTAAAAAAAGTTTGTCATATGAATAATTAAGTACTCCTCTTAGACTGTACACTTGAGGACACAACCCATGTTTCTGGAATCACTGTTTCTCCATGGCCTGGCAAACAGAAAGCCCTCAATAAACACTGGTGGAATTGTAACTGAAAGTGAAGTCTGGCTGCTTGCTGCTCAGAAGCCAGTAAAGAGGTAAGGTTGGTGGAAAGAAGAGTTTGCTTTATTTCAGAGGCAATAACCTGAGGCAGAGGGGGGACTCTAGTCCAAAGGCTGACTCCTCCCACCCCTGCTGCCCTCAGCCACTGACAATCAGGGGGCAAGAGCTTTTATAGTTGGAGGGCGGTTATTGCCTGCAGCAGCCATACAGTCAGCTCTGACAGTCATCTTGAAACTGGTCATGTGATGGTCTGACCAGCATCATCGTGATTGTTTCAAGTTCAGCTAGTCTTTAGTTCCAAAGTTGATGTGCTCTCATTTCTTTGAAGCCAGCTATTGAAATTGAGGCAGCTTATGTCATGGATATATTCTGGTCATTATGTAGTTAACTTCCTCCATCTGGTAGGGGTTTCAGTATCTGCTGCTGCTGCTGCTGCTGCTGCTGCTGCTGCTGCTGCTGCTGCTGCTGCTGCTGCTGCTAAGTAGCTTCAGTTGTGTCCGACTCTGTGTGACCCCATAGACAGTAGCCCACTAGGCTCCTCTGTCCCTGGGATTCTCCAGGCAAGAACACTGGAGTGGGTTGCCATTTCCTTCTCTAATGCATGAAAGTGAAAAGTGAAGTCACTCAGTCGTGCCCAACTCCTAGCAACCACACGGACTGCAGCCTACCAGGCTCCTCTGTCCATGGGATTTTCCAGGCAAGAGTACTGGAGTGGGGTGCCATTGCCTTCTCCGTCAGTATCTGCAAGACAGCTCAAAGGATATGGCTCAGGATATTTTCCATAGCCCTTGAGAAGGGATTAAAAGTCCTTGACTTTGCTTAATCACTATATCATTATTATTTAGTCTTATTGGAGAGTTTTCCCTTGCTTCTGCCTTTTCTCACTTCTTTGGTTAAGCTCATAGTTTGGCAAATTTTTTTTCATGACAAAAGCCAGGCTAAGGATGTGGAGGGAAGGACCATATAGCCCTGCTCTGTTTCACTCCCCACTTTTCTTTGATACGCCTCAGTCTTGAAGAGGGACAGGTACTGAACAAGAGAGGGAATAAGGTTTTGCATAAAGGTTAGTCATGAACTTGGCAGAGAACTTGGTTTTTGTTTCATTGCTGTTCCAGTTTTCCCCAGTTATTTGATAGAATGGTGCTCGTGTGACGACCACTGGCTACTTTCTGTGGAAGTGGGGCATGGTCCTGCCTAGCTGGGGAATGGACCCAGAGTTGGAAATAATCTCAAGTTCCAAGCTTAGCATCAATATTGTATATTATGAAAATATTATCTCTCTTTGATTACTTTGTCATAGATGACTTGAACAAATATTTAAAAACTAGTAGACATACTTCAGTGAGAATAATAATCAAAATGTGTCCTTATACTATTCTCTGAATGTGTTTCTCCCTCCCCCCATAATGGTCAAAACAGGTGTACAGTGTTTAATAGGCCACAAATAGGCTGTCTTTGTCATTTTAAAATTCAAATTAAATCATATATATGCCAGAACGACTTCCCCATGCCTCAATATGTGAACATTTCTTCCATCATTTGCCCCTTTTAATTGCAAATCTTTCCGTAGAAAGCATTGATAGTGTATTTTTCCAGTGTTGCCAGAGTGGCTTGTTGCCTACTCTGAGTTCACTGATGTCCCTTGGTGCTAGGCTTACTACTTGTTTATACATTGGCCTTGTTATCCACATTGGGGGAGAAGTAATCAGACATAGCAAACAAGTACAGAGGTATGCTGATGGGGACACATTTGTATAGGCTATTCACTTTATCACTTATACCCAAACGTCACACAAGCATTATACATGTTCTTTTAGCAGTAACCTTAAAGCCAGCAGTGATACATAAGTCATTATATTTTGTGATAACTTCACTAGACATTTTTTTCCATCTGAACACTGGAGTCAAAAATAGTCTGAAGCAAAACAATAGATTTCCATTAGAAATTTTAAAAAAATTTTAACCAGTTCAGCAGTATGACCTGAAAGTTCTCAGATGTTTTCCATGTAAATTAACACACCAAATAATCCTAGTTACTTTCATATTTCTTCCAAGATGCCTGGGGGCCATTTGAAATACTCAGAGTTAGCTCAAGAGAGAAACTTACAATCTGTTATCAAAAGCAGCTTAATATTCCAGAAAAATTTTATTCTCTTGACGGGAGAAATAAAACCAAACTCCAGTCTTGTACTAGCTTACTATTAATAACAAAGTTCATTTACCTAATTAAATCCAATCTAATTTTAATCACTCCTGACAACATGCAAAAAATTTTTCTCTAAGTTCCCTTTACTTTCACAGACTTTTTATCACTTTCTGGATATTAATTTGTTTCTTATTTTTCCCCAAACACAACCAACCAGCTCTAGGATAAAATTATTCTCCTTTTTTCCTCAATAAAAATATCGCCATAATTTTTTACCTCTTTTGCCAACAAAACATATCCCACTTGCTTTACATACTGAAATGTTTCCTTTATAATTCTAGTAGTTTTAATTACATATCACAATAATTGTCCTTTAAAAGACCTTAATAAGTGCTAACAGACAAAGGATTAACCTCCAAAATACATAAGCATGTCTTACATCTCAATATTAGGAGAACGAAAACCCAATCAAAAAATGGGCCGAAGACCTAAACAGACATTTCTCCAAAAACACAGAGATGGCCAATAAACACATGAAACGATGCTCAGCATCACTCATTATTAGAGAAACGCAAATCAAAAGTACAGTGAGGTTCCACCTCACACCAATCAGAATGGCCATCATCAAAAAACTAAGTGCTGGAGCAGATGTGGAGGAAAGGGAATCCTCTTGCATTGCTGGTAGGAATGAGCATTGGCGCTGCCCGCATCTGGAGAGTCCTTAACAAAGTAGGGCTGACCCACCAGGGTGCTGTTTAGTCCCCAGGCTGAACCTCTTTGCGGCCCCATGGACTGCAGCGCGCCAGGCCTCCTGGGCCCTCGCCGTCTTTTTCTCAGAGTATATCTGCATCAGTGGGATTGCTGGGTCATATGGCAGTTGTTGGTGTTTTTTTAGTTTTTTTCTATTAACTGTATATAAAAAAACTACCACATGGCACAGCAACCCCACTATGAGGATATACTCCGAGAAAACCACAATTCAAAAAGGCACATGTACCTCAATGTTTATAGCAGCACTATTTACAACAGCCAGGACATGGAAGCAATCTAGACGTCTATCGATAGATGAATGGATGAAGAAGTGGTACCTATACAAAGGCATGTTACTCAGCCATAAAAAGGAACAGATTTGAGTCAGTTGTAATGAGATGGATGTATCTAGAGCCTGTTATACAGAGCGAAGTCAGTCAGAAAGAGAAAAACAAATATGATATATTAAAGCATATGTATGGAATCTAGGAAAATGGTGCCAATGAACCTATCTGCAGGGAAGGAAGGGAGACGCACACAGAGAATGGACTGCGTACACAGGGTGAGGAAGGCGAGAGCAGGGCGACTGAGACAGTGGCACCGGCGCGCACACACAGTCATGTGTAAAATAGCAAGTGGGGCGTTGCGGCAGAGGCCCCACCTGGCGCCCTCTGATGGCTCAGAGGGGTGGAGGAAGCTTGGAGGGAAGGTCAAGAGGGAGCGGATATATATAATTATGGCTGATTTGCACTGTTGTGTAGCAGAAAACAACACAACATTGTAAAGCAATTATCCTCCAATTAAAAAAATGAGTAAATAAAAATATATTAAAAAGTAAAAGTCCTTAATTAAACCAAGAAATGAGTAATTGCACTGTTATACCAGTATTTTCTGAGTGGCAAACTTAATAACACACTCCATAACCTCTAAAAATATACATTTCTTTCATAGCACAAATTCTGTTTAATGGGTACAAGATGCATGTTTAGTAAACCCAAACACCTTTTAAACTTCTACTAATTAATCCAAAGCTGAGGTCGCAGGCAAAGTGACATGTGTTTGTGTCTCAAGGACATGATAAGAGTTAACTTCAAGCTTTCTCATATTTTTGTTCTCTTGGGGTCAAAATTCAGAAAGCAGTTTTTTATCAAGTTAGCTTTCTCCAAATGCATATTCAAAAAGATCTAGTTTCGTTATTTCAAGAGTTTCATCTTAACCAATTTTCTCTGGAGAATACTGTTGCCAAACATTGTTTAAAAAAAAATCTTTTTCTCCAATCATAATTGCATAACTCTGCATCCAGTTGGGTCTATTCTTCCCTCTCTCTCTTGCCTTTTGCTTCTCTTCTTTTCTCAACTTTTTGTAAGCTCTCCTCCGACAACCACGCTGCTTTCTGTCATTTCTTTTTCTTGGGGGTGGTTTTGGTGACCACCTCCTGTGCAGTGTTACAAACCTCCGTCCATAGTTCTTCAGGCACTCTGTCTACCATATCTAATGCTTTGAATCTATTTGTCACCTCACTGTGTAATAAGAGATTTGATTTAGGTCATACTGGAGTGGGTAGCCTATCCCTTCTCCAGGGGATCTTATTGACCCAGGAATTGAACTGGGGTCTCCTGAATTCCAGGCAGATTCTTTAACAACTGAGTTATTAGGGAAGCCTCGTACCTGAATGGCCTAGTGGTTTTCCCTACTTTCTTCAATTTAAGTCTGAATTTTGCCATAAGGAGCTGATAATCTGAGCTACAGTCAGCTCCAGGTCTTGTTTTTGCTGACTGTATAGAGCTTCTCCATCTTCAGCAGCAAAGAATATAATCAATCTGATTTCACTATTGACCATCTGGTGATGTTCATATGTAGAGCCATCTCCTGTATTGTTGGAAAAGGGTGTTTGCTGTGACCAGTGTGTTCTCTTGGCAAAACTGTTAGCCTTTGCTCTGCTTCATTTAGCATTCCAAGGCCAAATCTGTCTGTTACTCCAAGTATCTCTTGACTTCCTACTTTGACAATCCAATCCCCTATGATGAGAAAGGAGATTATGCTCAAAATCCTTCAAGCTAGGCTTCATCAGTACATGAACCAAGAACCTACAGATGTACAAACTAGATTTAGAAAAAGCAGAGGAACCAGAGATCAAATTGCCAATACCTTTTGGATCACAGAAAAAGAATTAATTCTGCTTCACTGATTACACTAAATCCTTTGACTGTGTGGATCAAACAATCTGTGGAAAAGTCTTACCAGACCACTTTACCTATTTCCTGAGAAGCCTGTATGCAGGACAAGAAGGAACAGTTGGAATGGGACATGGAAAAATTGATTGGTTCAAAATTGGGAAAGAAGTACATCAAGGTTGTATATTGTCATCCTGCTCATTTAACTTATATGCAGAGTACATCATACCAGGCTGGATGAGTCACAAGCTGAATCAAGACGGCTGAGAGAAACAGCCACAACATCATGGCATCTGGTCCCGTCACTTTATTGCAAATATAAGGGAAGTGGAAACAGTGACATTATTGTTTTCTTGGGCTTCAAAATCACTGTGGATGGTGACTGCAGCCATGAAACTAAAGAGGCTTGCTTCTTGTAAGAAAGACTATGACAAACCTAGGCAGCACACTGAAAAGCAGAAACATCACTTTGGCAACAAACGTCTGTCTAGTCATAGTTTTTCCAGTAGTCATGTATGGATGTGAGAGTTGGACTATAAAGAAGGCTGAGCACTGAAGATTTGATGCATCTCTAACTGTGGTGTTGGAGAAGACTCCTGAGAGTCCGTTGGACCACAAGGGTATCAAATTAGTCAATCCTAAAGGAAATGAGTCCTGAATATTCATTGGAAGGACTGTTACTGAAGCTGAAGCTCTAATACTTCGGCCACCTGATGCAAAGAGCTGACTCACTGGAAAAGACCCTGATGCTGGGAAAGACTGAAGGTGGGAGGAGAAGGGGGCGACAGAGGATGACGTGGCTGGATGGCATCAACGACTCAGTGGACATGGGTTTGCGTAAACTCTGGGAGATGGTGAAGGACAGGGAGGCCTGGCGTGCTGCAGCCCATGGGGGTCACAAAGAATCAGACACAACTTAATGACTGAACAACAACTTGCATAACTAAAATTATTCTAATGAATTGAACCTGAATTTCCCATTTTACAAAAGACGACAAAGTTACCAATCCTACAAATGGAACAGACGCTCACCGAAGACAGAACTGCCATAAATCCCCCAAGAGGGTGAGTGACAGGGTCCCAAGCAAACATGTCCCAACACAAATGGTCCTCGAAGTCAGACACATCAGAACCGGCAAGCAAAGACGCCCAAGCAGCGCTCTGTGCCCCAAAGGGAAGTTTGCTAGCGTGCACACCGGCGCCCTTACCGGCTCTGGGTCTCCTCAGCTCGTCCACTCCACCAAGGGAAAGCGTCAGCTGGCCGCCAGTGCCACGCGGGGGAGAAACGGGGATGACCCCTGAGACAAGCGCTTGAGGCAGCTGCTCGGAACATGCCCCCCAGCCCTCCGCCAGGGCGAGCGAGCCACGGCGTCGCGTCCCTCACAGCACCGCGGCCAGCGTACTAACGGCCTGGTTCTGCTGGTGGGGGTGGGGCGGGGGACTCGGGAGCCAGGTATCGCGAGAGTGCAGCAGCCTCACTCTCGCGATACCGAAAGACCGTCTCGGAAAGCGGGAGCCCATCTGCCTGTAGCTTTGAAGCCAATGCGGAGGCAAGGTTGGTGGAAAGGGAAGTCTGTTTTAGAAACAGCACAGTGGGCTCTTAAGTCATCTCGATATTGGTCATGTGGTGGTCTGATCAATATTATCTCGATTTTAGGTGCAACAGGCAGGATCTTAGTTCACTGCCCAGAGATCCAACCCAGGCGCCTTATACTGGAAGCATGGAGCCTTAGCCAGCGGACCACGAGGAAAGTCTGTTTGTTTGTTTAAAGTACAGTTAGTCTTTAGTTTCAGGGTCCGCTTGTTCCCGTTCCTTTGAGGCCAGTTCTCAGAATTGTGGCAGCTCACGTCATGGCTACAGTCTGGTCATGATATAGTTAACTTCTTCCACCTGGTGGGGCTTTCAGCATCTATAAGACAGCTTACAGGACATGGCTCAGAATATTATCTACAGCCCTTGAAAAGGAAACGAATCGCCAGTCTAGGTTCCATGCAGGATACAGGATGCTTGGGGCTGGTGCACGGGGATGACCCAGAGAGATGGTATGGGGAGGGAGGTGGGAGGGGAGTTCAGGATTAGGAACACGTGTATACCCGTGGTGGATTCATGTTGATGTATGGCAAAACCAACACAGTATTGTAAAGTAAAATAACGTAAAGAAAAAAGAATATATTAATACCTATTTTTTAAAAAAAGGAACTGAAGGCCCTTGACTATGCTCAGTGAACACATTATTATTATTTGGTATCCGAAGGCAATGGCAACCCACTCCAGTACTCTTGCCTGGAAAATCCCATGGGTGGAGGAGCCTGGTAGGCCTCGGTCCATGGGGTCACGAAGAGTTGGACCCGACTGAGCGACTTCACTTTCACTTTTGACTGTTTCCCTTTGTTTTTTCTTTTTCTCACTTCTCCGATTAAACTTATTTTTTGGCTAAAATTTTTCTATAGACAAAAGACAGGCTGAGGACATGGAGGGGAAGAACCATAGGGTCCTGCTCCATTTGACAATGAATACACAAATTAAGAACTAAGTCATCTGTGTCGATGCTATGGAATGAGGCTAAATTCACATGGAATTTCTTGCCATTAAAAAAAAAGAAACTAATTTAAAAATTAACTTAAGCCATTATTTATTTAAAACTGTAAGGTTCCTGCACCATGAAGACATACATTTACTAAGTTATCTGTTATCTACTGCCACCTCTCAAGAAAAAAAAATCCTATAAATGGAAACATTTTACCAAGGTTTTTATTTCTGCTGGAGTAGATATCCCAGGTATTCATTACCAGATGGTCAAGATAATGGCTGTGAAATTTCATTACCACTAAAAGTGCTGGACCCAGCAAAACCTTGCTCACAGAGGTTTTAGGTTTCTTATACGATATACTGATAACATGAATTAAAATATCTTCTTTTACTTTTGCCCTGATTTTATTCTTGCCTGGACTTTCATGCATGAGAAAAAAGGATTCACTTTCCCGCTGCAATCCAATATATATTAAACCATTTTCCTTCCATAGAAAATGCAACTGGTTTTAAAAACCAACACAGAAAATAATCTCAATTTCTTTAATAAGAAAAAATCTTCGGCGGACTCTATATTTTGTCACTACAAGGCTAATTTTGACTCAAAAATGCCTCACCCATATTCATATTTATTCATTTATATTTATTCATATTTATTTACCACTCTTCTTTCTGGTATCGATTCAGATACTGAGAAATAGAGTAGTTAAATCAGATTATAAGAAAAGCATTCACACCAGGGCTCAGCAAAGTGACCAGCAACACTTGGAGACTCTGTCTCCACTGTAAACCATTCCACCTGAAAATGACTGCAGACCCGTCACATGATATTTTGTCAACCCTCTGTATACTTCATTGCTATCTGGTGTTCGATTTGAAGCTGGTTCTTTGCAGCAAGAACTGTTTCTCCATGTATCACTCAACATATACACTCTACTGGGCCATCTCTTTCACTCGGCTGTCACTGATACTATGGAATTGTACAGATTACAAGTTCTGCCTAAAGCCCTAGTCAGCTCTTACCCAGTAATTGGATAGACAGATTTGGCCCAGCTCAGCAAGTCTGTACTTCTGAATGCAGAAGCAGCCCCGAATTGAAATGCAGCAGCCTTGCCGGTTCAGGATAAACAGACTTCCATGGGGGAATTTAGAAAATCGCCTTAAAGAGCACATTGAGCCCCCTTTCTACATCTTTACCAGTTGAATTTCATAATTTACAAATACATATGCACCCTTACATATGAAAATAATAATCCAGAACATCAACTTTGTCGAAAAGGATTTCTAAACTTTAAATTTCAAAATGTTGGCTTAATTAAAAGTAGATGTTTTCTAACTTTTTGCATTCAGGTGTGTACAGACTTGAAGCTGATTTTCACACCATGACTTTTTGTTGCTGTGTTCAGGACAAAGCATTGCTACAAAAGAGAAGCAAATTACATGGACGCTGTGAGCCGCTATTTAATTTCAAGAATCCTAAAATCTAAAGTTAATGTGGTCATAGCACACTTGCTCTGTAATGAAGCTGAAATCTGGGGTATTCTAACATACGTTTATGTTCAGTATGGGTACACTTATGATACCATGAAAAACTTCACTTTTTCACTTCATAAATATACTGCTATATTGATCCCAATATAAGATTCTGTAAGGCTGCCTTAATTTTCAAAAGAGGGGAAAATTTCAACTTGCAAAATAAACTCTTGTCACATAAAACTTTCCATTTCTAGCGGGTAGGCAATGGAAGGAGGGGAAATGTGTCCTGACACCCCTCCCTTCCTGCTGCTTTAGGTGCTTCCAGCCAGCGTTACTGATACTGAAATTTAAATACAATTGCTACCTTAGCTTGCCAGTCAGTCTGTTAGAAGCTGCATTCTGTTTCTCTCAGTTCAGTTCTGTGGTAAGGTCTCACAGAGTCAAGCATTGTTAGAAACAGAAAGCCTTTGGAAACGGAGATCTTAGAACAGATTTAAGGTGATTTAATCTCCTCCCTCCTCCCATTCTTCCGCCAGCCTCTCGCTCAGAGTCTCCAGGGGAAGGCTTGGTGAGGAAGGGAGAGGGAACAAGTCTTTGCAAAAGTGGGAAAGGCATCTGTGAGCTGTTCTTTGCTCCCTGTCCATGTCAAATCTTTAGCTTGAAGAATAATCCTGACCCTCTAGACAGGCACCATTTTAAGTGTGAATCCTGGCTTTCCACTGACTGCAGCTTTATTTAAGTTCTCTAACCTCTCTAAACCAGTTTCATCATCTGTAAGATGGGATTACTGCTCCCTACTTTACAGGCTTGTTGTGAGGATTAGGTGAAAAAATGTATATGAAACAACCTTTACTTCAGGAGAAGCGCTAAGTTATATTAGCTATTATGAAAAGGACACGGTAATATAGCCCAGGCTTTACTGTCCTCTGCAAGTCCATTTCCTCTTCTTCTCCACCACACAGCTAGGCCGTTTATCCGAGGCTTTGCGCAGGAAGAGGACGCATGGCTGAGTTCTAGGAAAGATGTAAACAAATGTGCCTTTAGCTCAAAGCTTTAGGTCCCTAGCTCCCTACGGGAAAAATGCTGGAGGAGCCCGGTTGAAAGACACTGAGGCTTGTTCAGCTGAAAGATGCTCAGTGGTTAGGGAGGAGGCCGACCTGATGTCTTTCCTCAAATTAGCCAACTTCAAAAGAACTCTTTGGGATAAAAATGAAAATATTACACGTGAATTGTCAGCTCCAGAGAAGGGACATCACCTTCCAGCCGACAATGGCTTTTCCAGGCAACTGAGAAATTTGCAAGAGTGGTAAAGGCAAGTCCTCGCCGCTTGCAGCCATCCCTGTAGGGAAACTCATTCATTTTCATCTTAAAAACTTGGTCTGCCAGGTACACGAGTAAGAACTGGTCACTCCATGATCTGAGCACCCACAGTGGTCTTATACAACCAGAATCACAACACACAAAAGGAGCTGAAACACTTTTAAGGTAAAAACCTAGAGGACTTAAGTTCATGAGCAGCATACTGGCCCACCACACAACTTCACTAGTGAATTTTATCCCAGACAAAGTCAACTTTAAAATGGGAAATAAATCTCTAACAGAAATGAGGGGTATCAGAAAGTTAGCCTCTAGCTGGACAAAGTCATATAGATAGATAGATAGATAGATGGAGCTCTTTTTTGCAAGTACCCACTTCATTGGGAAGTAAAGGAAATCTTGCCCTGAAAATCACTAAGATGGGGCTCTTTTATTACATATACAATAAAGTGGGAGAATGCCAGCTTGATAAAACATCTTTTCAGAATTCTGACCTTAAAGAAGCAAAGCTCTTCCCGGGAACTTGCACCATTTGTCTTCACGTGTCTGAGATGTAAATGTTCTAGATCTTCTGCATTTTGTCTGTCTAGGTGCGTTTTGAGAGCTTGGTCTGTTCCACCCAGAAGGCTCACACCTGGTGTTCATTTGGCAGCCAATCAAATAAGCTGGGGTCCTGAGCAATCTTTGGTCTGATTATAACAATTCTCAGGGGCTATTTACCATCTTAACCTTCTTTGTGTCAGCTTGTGCAACAAACCCCTTTACTTTCTTAGCCTATTTTTGGGAGCAAACTTTCTAGATCTTTGAAAGCTACANGGCAGCCAATCAAATAAGCTGGGGTCCTGAGCAATCTTTGGTCTGATTATAACAATTCTCAGGGGCTATTTACCATCTTAACCTTCTTTGTGTCAGCTTGTACAACAAACCCCTTTACTTTCTTAGCCTATTTTTGGGAGCAAACTTTCTAGATCTTTGAAAGCTACATCCTTCACATTCTCTGGTAGGAAGACTCTTGCGACTTACTGGTTTGAGTCACTATTAAGATATACCTCATCAATGACCAGAGGATAGATCCTTTAAACTGGAGAAATTCCTAAATTAGTAAATGCTTGAGAGCTTTCATTATCAACAGCTGTTGTATTGGTAACTATGGGGGCGAACATAGCTTGTCTTCTTCCACCTTCTAGCTAGTTTGTCCCCCTATCAGTTCAGTTCAGTCGCTCAGTCGTGTCCGACTCCTTGCGACCCCATGAATCGCAGCATGCCAGGCCTCCCTGTCCATCATCAACTCCTGGAGTTCACTCAGATTCACGTCCATCGAGTCAGTGATGCCATCCAGCCATCTCATCCTCTGTCGTCCCCTTCTCCTCCTGCCCCCAATCTCTCCCAGCATCAGAGTCTTTTCCAATGAGTCAACTCTTTGCATGAGGTAGCCAAAGTACTGGAGTTTCAGCTTTAGCATCATTCCTTCCAAGGAAATTCCAGGGCTGATCTCCTTCAAAATGGACTGGTTAGATCTCCTTGCAGTCCAAGGGACTCTCAAGAGTCTTCTCCAACACCACAGTTCAAAAGCATCGATTCTTCGGTGCTCAGCCTTCTTCACAGTCCAACTCTTACATCCATACATGACCACTGGAAAAACCATAGCCTTGACTAGACAGACCTTTGTTGGCAAAGTAATGTCTCTGCTTTTGAATATGCTATCTAGGTTGGTCATAACTTTTCTTCCAAGGAGTAAGCATCTTTTAATTTCATGGCTGCAGTCACCATCTGCAGTGATTTTGGAGCCCCCAAAAATAAAGTCTGAAACTGTTTCCCCACCTATTCTCCCTATAGTTACCAATAAAACAGCTGTTGATAATGAAAGCTCTCTTTTCTCAGGGGATAAAAGAAAGGAAAGCTTCTAAGACTCTTCTTGAAAAATCAAGATTTGTTGGTTGGGTCCTAATGAAAACCAAAATCAAAGGTATAAAACTTGACAGAACTGAGATGAACATTTATAAAAATTGGTATATATAAGTGGACTTTGTATAAGATGGTTACATCTCTTTGGCTTAATTATATTAAGGGATAGATAAGCTTTGCTGGGAAATATTTCCCCTGCCTGGTATTATAAGACAGGGCATACATGTGTCTCAGGAAATATACTTTACAATATAAAATAAAACTGGGGACTAACATTCAGGGGCTAATAAAGGTAATAATGGAGATTTTACTCTGGGTCTAACCTGTGCACTCAGAAAAGAGGGCCTTTGTTGAAATGCCAGCATTTGAAGGCATGATAAATTAAATCCTAAAGTTCTAGAACACGGAACTCTTAAGTTTCAGTTTAGTTAGAAATCTCACTGATATAAAAAAGCAAATTAAAGAAAATATGATACACTAAATCAATCTTTTAATATCATTTAAGCAACAAAAGAGTTCTATGGAGAATTAAAAGCAACTACCTTTGTCTTGCTAATCTCTGCAAATCAGAAATGTAAATATAAACCACAATAACCTGAGACTGAGCCTAATTAGCTCAATCAGGTAAAACCTGAAACCAAGAGGGAAAAAAAAAAGAGAGAGAGAGAAAGGCCTTTTAAAACTCAAATTGCTGAAAAGGCTCCTTCACCAAAAATCTTCCATAGCCTCCTTAGGGGGTTTATCAAGGAAAAATACAAATCTTAAAACACTTTTCCACAGCTAGTAGAGCCTTAGTCATCTGAGCAAATGAATTTAACTTTTTCCAACTTTCAAAATAACTAGTAAATTTATCTTGTAATATAATTCTATGACTGCATTATTATCTTAAAAAGTTATATGTCACAAGAGTGTCCAAGTTTTTTTGTAAACTGCATTGTAATCAGATCTCTAACCATGTCATTTTAAGCCTTCTGTCATTTATAGACAGTTTACTAATTTAGTAAATGTTTGGTCCAGGAGACAGAAAGGCAAGCACATATCTCCAGGAACTGTGCAGCGTAAACAATGCTGGAGGAAAATTCAGCTCAGGAGAGGAACTACGTGGAGATGCGAATGTGGCAACCCGACCTTTCATGAACTGAAAATGTCCTATTTGTTTTATAAATAATAATAATTCATTTGTTTAAACTTTTTTAGTAAACTGTTTTACCCTGATGCTTTCATACAATGAAGATATTTAAGAAGGTCTGTAAAAAAGACTTCTTGACAAATACAAGTTTCTGACAGCTTTTCAACGACAGAGGATGAGATGGCTGGATGGCATCAACGATTCAATGAACGTGGGTTTGAGTAAACTCTGGGAGACAGTGAAGAACAGGGAAGCCTGGTGTGCTGCAGCTCATGGGGTCACGAAGAGTCAGACAAAACTTAGAGATTACACATCAAAAAACGTTTTGAGACAGTAGATCATAAAAATAACTACATAGCATAACTGTTAATAGAGCAACTCTAGATATGGAAAGAAGCAACAAGGGAAAGTATTTTCTGGATTATAACAGACTAGTAAAACAGGTGATCCAAGAATTTTGGATTATCTATAGGACCTGATCCAAAAATTAACACATTGAGTGGGCTATTGGTAGAATCTTCACCTGATCTAGGATTGAGTCTTCCTAGCACAGTGGGACAAAATTGGTCATGAAATGTCTCACAAGTATCAAAGTTATGACCAAAAGGAGGCACTGTGGATGAAGAATGTGCCTGCCATATCAATAAACAAAGGATATTGAGGCCATCAAGGCAGCAGCCACTGCAGCAAACCCCAGACTGTGCACCCTGAAGGTATTCAGAATGGACAAAAACAGGATCTGGCCTTAGATAGTTGAGTTCCATCTCAAAGAAATGACTTCAATGAACTCAGACTTTGCATCTTCCCATACAGAAAGGCACTAAATTCATTTACTTCATATGTCTGCTGCTGCTAAGTCACTTCAGTCGTGTCTGACTCTGTGTGACCCCATAGACAGCAGCCCACCAGGCTCCCCCGTCCCTGGGATTCTCCAGGCAAGAACACTGGAGTGGCCTGCCATTTCCTTCTCCAATGCAAGAAAGTGAAAAGTGAAAGTGAAGTCGCTCAGTCGTGTCCGACCCTCAGCGACCTCATGGACTGCAGCCTTCCAGGCTCCTCCGTCCATGGAATTTTCCAGACAAAAGTACTGGAGTGGGGTGCCATTGTCTTCTCCATTGATATGTCTAGTTTTCTTTAATTAATGGTAATCTTTTGATGTTCTAACTATCTGGGATTTTTTTGTTGTTTGATTGCAAAAACTCCTATATATCCTGGCTCCTCCCTTCCCTCTTGAGAGCTGTCCATCAGAGTGATCTGAGAGGTTCTTTTCTGGGCTACATCCTCAGAAAATCTGCCAAATAACACATAATTCTCAGTTCTTCAGTTCAGTCTCTCAGTCATGTCCGACTCTTTGCGACCCCATGAATTGCAGCACACCAGCCCTCCCTGTTCATCACCAACTCCTGGAGTTCACTCAGATTCACGTCCTTGAGTCCATGATGCCATGCAGCCATCTCATCCTCTGTCGTCCCCTTCTCCTCCTGCCCCCAATCCCTCCCAGCATCAGAGTCTTTTCCAATGAGTCAACTCTTCGCATGAGGTGGCCA
>SJYX01008055.1:126730-139608 GCA_006410675.1 Oreotragus oreotragus | reverse complement strand
CTGAGCGACTTTCACTTTCTTTTATTTTCAAAATAGGATCCCCTCCTTTGTGATGACTGGGACATTAAGCGGCCCTTTGATGATGCTTTCAAAATTAACGTAGACACACCAGAACCGGCGACCTCGGCGGACGACCCGGCCTCTGCACTCTCCGCTCATACTGACCCCGGGAGAGAGGGAAATCTGGTCGAGGGAGGAGAGGTTGGCCCAGCGAAAGAGAAGCTTCCCTGTTTTTAGAAAGAAACTCGGGGGGTGCCGTTGTTCAGGCCGCGAGCTCCAGCAATTCCCTCCGTCCGCCCGCACCTCCCCGCCCGCGCCCCCGGACCGCGGTCCCCAGCCTGCAGCACAGGTGAGGGCCCCTCGCCCCGCGCCGGGCCCGGTGAAGGACCACGTAAAGGGCAGGTGGGCCCAGCGGGGTCGGGCCGGCAGCGCGCGGACGAAGTCAGGCCCCGGAGGGGATCAGGGCTTCTGCGCCCGCGCGGACGCCGCTCGCCCGCCGGCGGCCGCGGCTTCGGGAAGCCTGGGGTCGTTAAAGCCCCACTGGGCGACGCAGGGAGCCTCCGCGCGGCGGACTCCCGGCCGGCCCCTCCGCCCCGTCCCCGGCCCCGCCAGCCCGACTCCGGGTTCCATAGCTTCACCTTTCCCTCCCCGCAGCCCCTGGTCTCCTGCCCGCGGCGTCCCCCAGTCCCGCGCCNTGTGGCCAAAGGGATTTCCAAGGAGCTGTACCTCTCACCAGCAATGTGTGAGAATTCCTAGGGCTCCAAGACCAAGGATTTATGGAAGACCTGTTACAGCACAAATAGAAATGAGTCAGCAGCCTTTGGCACATACCAGCCAAACAGGCCTGCGAAGAGTTCAACAATCTTGGTTTTTCTTTACCTCTTACTACTAACAAACACTTGTAGCTGGACTTGTCCTTCAAAAACATAGTTACTCTCTGACTCCATATAGATTATACTCCACACCTGGCATTCTCCTCCCCCACACAATGCCTTGTAAGATCCTGCATTTCAGAAGGAAGGTCACAGGCTGATAACTTCAGGGATACCAAAGCAGGTTGCTGAGTCGCCTGAAGCCAGCTTTTCACTCTCAACTTGCTTAAAAAAAAAAAAAATACAGGACATTCATGAGGATATAAAACCTCTCCGTATTTATGAGAGAGGGGAGCACAGTTCCTGAGGCACTAGACTGCTGTTTCCCTTTTGCCTGGCAAAAATAATAAAGCTACTCTTTTCTATTTCCTCCAGACTTTGTCTCCTTCTTCCCATTTGGCATCAGTGGTCAGGGAGCCAAGATTTTGGCCACAGACCTACTGTGTGCGGTGAGCGGAATACACTGAGGCCCTGTGCGGAAGGAGTTCTGGCAGAGAGAAACAGTGCCCATACTGACAACTACCTTGACAAGCTAATGCCAACGGTTAAGTGCTGAGAAAATAGTAAAACTGGGCCATGCCACGGGACAGGGCACTTAAGATGGGCTTGTCAGAGAGGCCTCTGTGAGCAGGTGACAACTGAATCCAGACCTCAAAGCTGAGAAGCAGCTCTGCGTAGAGACAGGCCACAGGCATCAGGCAGGCCAACTCCCCTTTTTCTGCTTCCAGGTGACTTCTCCAGGCTTGCGGAGCCCAGGTTGCAGTTTCCAAGGGCCTCATGTTCACAGTGCTGCTGCTAGGGCAGGAAAGGCCCAGGAAGGGCGCTGGGTGGACCACCCATCTCTCCTGGCCTCTGAACTCCCAGCCGCTTCTCTCCTAGGGCAGTTCCACCCTCGGCTGTACAAGTAATGCCCATTATGCTTTATGCTTGCACTCTGCTTTTTGCCAAGGACTTTACCACTTGAAAAATATTTCTGACTTCCAGTCATTGATGAGGCAGTCTGCTGTTAGACACACACGGAGTTCCCACAAAGGAAAGAGACGGAGCCAAAACATTAACATGCCCAAGGCCAAAGGGCAAGTCAGGGAAAGATCAAAGCCTGCTCTGGGCAGTTCAGCCCACCCCCCAGGCGCTGTTCGGAGTGCTCTTTAATTCGCACAACACACCTGCCACGTGAGCAGCATTAGCTCCTTTTAACACGTAAGGAAACTGAAGCATTTACCTAACTCACCTATAGTCGCTTAGTTCATTAGCGGAATCCAGTTTAGCCCCAGAACCGTCTGATTCTGAAATCCAGTGTCTCAAGTCTAGAAACAGTCTAGAGAAGAGGAGGAACACCATTGATGGGAAAGTAAGTTGATAAAGCCACCTTGGAAAATAGTATTTGACGGTTCCTCAAAAAACTAAAAATGGAGCTATCCAGCAGTCCCCTCCTGGGCACATGTCCTGATGAGAATACAGCTGAAAAAGATGCAGGCACCTCTGTGTTCATGGCAGCACTCTTTGCAGTAGGCAAGACATGGAAAGAGCCTAAAGGTCCATCAACAGATGAGCGGATAAAGAAGTAGTGTGGTGTGTGTGTGTATGATGGAATACTACTCAGCCATTCAAAAGAGCAAAATAATGCCATTTGCAGAAACGTGGATGACCTAGAAATTATCCTACTAGGTGCAGTCAGAGAAAGACAAATTCCATATGATATTGCTCCTATGTAGGATCTAAAATATGACACATAAGAACATATTCACAAAGCAAAAACAGACTCACAGACATAGAGAACAGACGTGGTTGCCGGGGTGGGGGTGGGGGAGGGTTGGATTGGGAGTTCGGCATTAGCAGATGCAAGCTGTTACATATAGAATGGATACCATAAAAGGCCTACTACTGTATAGCGCAGGGAACTATACTCAATATCCTGTGATAAACCATAATGAAAAAGATATAGAAAAAAGAATGTATGTATGTACGACTGAGTCGGTTTGCTGTACAGCAGAAATTAACACAACACTGTAAGTCAAGTAAAAGTCAATGAAATAAAATGTTCAGTGTTAGAACAGTGGGAAAATGTCAGCTTTCTATGGTTGTTTGGGTTAACCATGTGGTCTGAAAAATGTTACAAATAAGTATCTCCTTTTTTTTAAGGAGACAGACAAGAGGAACACTTCTTCAACTATAAATCTTAATTAGCAACATTTTTAATGGTGAGCAGAACATCAGAAATTATTCAACATTATAACCACCCCCAAATCCATCTGATTTTAGGCAGTTGGGTGACAGGTCAGGCTGTCTGTTCTGCTTTTTTGGTCTGCTTGTCCTAATAGTGTTTGTTGTTCAGTGTAACAGTGGTTAACTCCAGTTTTTAGGCTGAATTCCCTAAAGTAATAGTAGAAGATAACCTATTAAAGTATTCGGATTTATAACTGGCCCAAGTTACACCACAAAGTAGATAATTTTTAATGAAAGTTATCCAGCCCTGACCATGGTCCATTGACTCTTCATAAATCTAGCTAGCCAAAGAAAATAGCCAAATGATAATACTGACTCTAATTCCAATTTTCTATTGAATTAATTGAGTTAGTATTAGAGGATGATATTTTCCATTTAATTTGTATGCAAAACGTTTCTGATTTGATTTGCTGCAATTAAACACTTCCAAGAACTGTTGGCATAAAATAGCGTTCTACCTGTTTCCCATCAATTAGTGGTTAATTCTGTTAAAAACCACTTAAGGAATATTAAAAAGAAGGCATTGAAAGTATAAATTTTATGAAAGCACTGTTTAAATTATGAGACGTATTTCCTGTTAAATTTATTTAAATACCAAATTTAGCAAACAAGGTACCTATTCTTTAGAAGTATCTTTTCTCCTCAAATGAGAGTGATTTGAAACTTAACAGAAGACATGTTTTTAAATTTACCTCTCTTCATTGCTTCTCAACCTAAAATTCAGGCAAAAGGCTTTTAATACAAGTGTGTGTGTGTTTATGTGTGTGTATATATAAAGCGATAGAGATGTAAATATTTTCACCTATTTTCCTGCATAAGGTTATTTTCACTGTAAGAAAGCATGGTTTATATCAATTTGTTTGACCTTTGAAATAACTTTTAAAATGAGATAATTTGAATACAGCTGGTTTAAAAACTGTTACCTTTCTGATAACTTCACCGATGCAGTAGCAGATGATATATTTTATGAAGTACAAGTTGTCAACTTTTAAGATATGGGTTGAACTTGCTTGTTCAGATTGGGGCATAGATAAGAAACCCGAATGTTTAAGCAAGACCTACTCCAGTTTTACAGTTGCTCAGAGATTTATAGAAGGCGGAATGATTGTCTATTGCAGCTCATAATAATGCTCTTAAATTTAGAGCTCCAAATACCCCCACTCACCAGTCGGCATGCTTCTCAAAGCTTTCAGACTGAGAGACTGCAGCTGTGTTTATGCGGTAATTTAGAGCCCCTATTACATATGCAAGCAGCCAGGCTCCATGGCTCAATCACAATGCATTCAATTTGCTTTTTTTGTACCAAAGAAATAAAATCAGAGAACTATATAGCATTATGACCAGCTTTAAAAAAAAAATCACAAAAATCAGGAGACTGAAAATTATAGTCTCACACACACACAAAAAAATCCTTTCCACTCCCTATTAAGTTTACAACAGAAATTCCTGATATGAGTAGCTAAGGTGTGGTAGTCAGCTCAGCAAACATTTATTAAGGCAAAAAACCCATGTTACAGTCATGAGGGAAATTAAAGCACGAATAAAGCAGGCCTCTTTCCTTGAGGGTCTTGGAGCCTAACAGAAGATACTTGGAATCAAATACCGTGTGTGTGTGTGTGTGTGGGGAGGGGGGTGTTCATGCATGAAAATCTCCAGAAAGGCAATATTCTTTATGGAAAACAGCAATAAACAGACTCATTTCATTTCCAGATATAAATAAAATTCTGGACTATCTTCCTTGGTGGATATTACAGATCTGTGCAATTGAATTACTCTAGGGTTCATAGAGCTACAGTCTCTGAAGTGTCTGTTTACCATCTAGATTTGCAGTGACCCTAGCACAAATATATGCAGTTCATTTCACTATACGGGGCATCCCTGTTGGCTCAGCGGTAAATAATCCACCTGCCAATGCAGGAGACGTGAGTTTGATTCCTGGGTTGGGAAGATCCCCTGGAGAAAGAAATGGCAACCCACTCCAGTATTCTTGCCTGGGAAACCTCATGGACATTGGAGCCTGGTGGGCTACAGCCTGTGGGTTAACAAAGAGTCAGACATGACTTAGTGACTAAACAACATCTCAGTATATATAATAGCCAAATTCTGAAAAGTTGTGTAAAATGTGCTTTTGCATAGGTAACATGCTATTTTAATAATGCTTAATGATTAACTCAAATTTAAATTTTTAAGTCATTCTAATTTATATATTTTTCTAAATCCATGCTTTCTTATATTATTTTTGCTTACCCAATATATGTGTGCATGGAATGAGATGAATGCATTGGCTTAGTGCAAGAAAAAATTTATTCTGAAACATTCAAATACTTGTTTAAAGGTGCTCTGGAGAAGTGAAACTTTTGTAATTATATTGGAATGTCACAAAGGCTATTTCCAGTTTACTCTTGGGTTACATTTCAGATGTGAAGATGATTGAAATACAGAAGTTTCTACTGAAAACAACTTTTTGCATGCTGGCTTTTCAAGAAAACCACACAAAAGCAATTCATTTATCTAAGGTCCTCAGTGGTGTGTGATACTTTGTGACCCCATGGACTGTAGTCCTCCAGGCTCCTCTGCTCATGGGACTCTTTCAGGCAAGAATACTGGAGTGGGTTGCCATTTCCTCCTCCAGGGGAATCTTCCGGACCTAGTGATCAAACCCTTGTCCCCTGTACTCTTGCATTGGCGGCCGAATTCTTTACCGCTGAGCCACCTGGGAAGCCCAGTTTATATAAGGTATCAGTTCAGTTCAGTCTCTCAGTCATGTCTGACTCTTCGCGACCCCATGGACTGCAGCATACCAGGCTTCCCTGTCCATCACCAAATCCCAGAGTTTACCCAAACTCATGCCCATTGAGTCGGTGATGCCATCCAACCATCTCATCCTCTGTCATCCCCTTCTCCTCCTAGCTTCAATCTTTCCCAGCATCAGGGTCTTTTCAAATAAGTCAGTTCTTCACATCAGGTGGCCAAAGTATTGGGGTTTCAGCTTCAGCATCAGTCCTTCCATTGTATGTTCAGCACTGATTTCCTTTGGGATAGATTGGTTGGATCTCCTTGCAGTCCGAGGAACTCTCAAGAGTCTCCAACACCACAGTTCAAAAGCATCAATTCTTCGGCCCTCAGCTTTCTTTATAGTCCAACTGTCGCATCCATACATGACTCCTGGAAAAACCATAGCTTTGACTTGACTGTCTAAGGTATGGCTCAGTAATAAATGTCCTCGGTCTTTGTTTTCTTCCACATTTGAGTGCTCTGGGGAGGGAGATGGATCCACTGCCTCTTATTCCTCCACTTTAGTTATCAGGGGTGTCACAGCCTCTTAGGTGCAGAGAGCTCTAAGCCAAAGCTCCTCAAGTGATGAGAAAGGTGGTGGGCAAGAGGCCCGAGACGTCGGGCAACTGAGCTGCAGGGCCTGGAAGGTGAGTCAATGGTAAGGGACCTTTTGCTTGCTTTTCCAAGTAGCTATTGAACTTCTTGCTACCAAATTGGTCTGGTTGACCGAACCTGCACTGGGGTCCTAGCCCAGCCCAAAGCCCCTCATCTTAGCCAGAGAGGTTCTTTCCCAATCAGATTTGCACAGCCAGTAATGAAACTGACGCTGAGACAGGGACAGCACAAGCTTTATTCAGTGGCCAGAGAATAGAGAGGCGGGAACCTAGTTCACAGATGAGCTTCTCAACCCAATTCAGGTGAAGGCACCAAATCTCTAGGAGAGTTAAGGTAAAGGGGAGGGATTTGGAAAGAGTGGGAGGAATAGTCATGAGTTATCCAAGAACAGGGGTGTGGTTTTGACCTGGAACTAACGCAGCTCTCCTTTTCAGTCCTTGTAAGGGCTTTTCCAGTTGTTGTCATGGCAACTGGCAACTGTCTTGGTGCTGGTGGGTGTGTCATTTAGCTAATGAATTTCAATGAATATATCATGAGACTCAAGGTCCACTGGAAGTCAAATCCTCCACCACCTTGGGTCTTCTGGTAGGTTCTAGCTAGTTCTTGTTTTTTTTTCTCTTTGCACTTTCGTCCTGAAACTTAAATAGGAGTGATCGGTTTCTATTTATGGGAGGGGCTGGGGTATGATTCTGGGGTGGCAGGCTTGGTAACACTATCACTGAGATTAATGAAATTAAAGAGACATCAAGCAGAATGCCTCTGTCTTATGCACTTTCTGATCTTCAAACAGCTAATAGATGATGAAGAAGATAATGGTGGTAGAGCGATAGATGGGTGATGGCAAGGTAGAAGCTTTGTGACTCAGTGGAAAAGACAAGGATATACATGCATTATATATCTGACAGCTACAAGCCTGATTTCAAAGTCGGACTATGTGAATGCTAATCTCTGATTCACTACTTGGAAGTTGTATGATTTGGGACAAGTACTTAAACCTCTTTAGGTTTCTGGTTCCCAATCAGGAAAAACAAAAAAAAAAAAAAAAAAAAGAGGCAAAACTGCTACTGAACTCTCAGGATGTGGTAAAGGATCAAACGAGATACTCCCTGTAAAGTGATGAGCACGCGTTCAGAACCTAGGAAGCTCTCCGTAATCAGAGTGGCAGTGGCAGCAGTAGGTTGGCATAGAGTTGAAGCCTGCAGGGATCTGGAGAAAAGCAGATTTCTTTTAACAGGATCAATTCCAATTTAACTACATTTGTGACCCTGCCGAGGTCATTCAATTCCCTTGGGTCTCGGTTCCCTCAGGTCAAATAAGGGGGTATTTCTAAACAAACTAGTGCTCCTCGGGTTTCAGTGCGCGTGGAATCAGCCGAGAATCTGTGAAAATGTAGATTTTGGTTCAGCAGGGGTTGGGGTGGGGTTTAAGATCCCGCATTTGTGAGAAGCTTCCAGAATGAGACGCTACCGGCCTGCATATTGTGCATGTGCGTGCTAAGTCGCTTCAGTTTTGTCCTACTCTTGTGTCCCTACAGACTGTAGCCCACCAGGGTCCTCTATCTATGGGATTCTCCAGGCAAGGGTACTGGAGTGGGTTGCCATGCCCTCCTCCAAGGGATCTTTCCGAATCAGGGATTGAGCCTAACCCGTGTTTGTTATGTCTCCTGCATGGGCAGGCAGGTTCTTTGCCATGAGCTGGTGCCACCTGGGAAGCCCACACGGTTATCAAACTTGGTAGCAAAGGTGTAGGTGGCATCCAACAGAGTCTCTTCAAGCTTCAGAACTGTAGTTTATAATCGTGATAGCGGCTTGTTTGTACGTAAAGAAGGGATAAAGCGCTGGGTTCATGTGAGGGGAAAACCAGTCTCAGTTTATTCTGGGTGTTATATCTTTAGACTTCCAGTGGATCTTGGAAAGAAGGGATGGGCAGAACAAAGCTGAGGGGCTGGCTGGGGGTGGCTGCTGAGAAGGGCTTTTCCCGATGTGGCCCTCAGGATAGACGTCTTAAGAAGTGGAGGGGAAAAAGGAGAGAAGCTCGAGGGAGCTGAAGGTGGGAGAGGCATCGTGGCATGCTACTGAAGCGTGAGAACGTGGTGTGTGTGTGTGTGTGTGTGTGTGATCAACCAGACTTGGGCTATTACCCCAGGTCTGCAAGTAATGGCTACCCTGGGGCAAATTACTTAACTTTCTTGACTTCATTCTCTCATATGTACAATGGGATAATAGTACTTCATTGAGGTTTTGGGAGAATTAAAAAAGATAGCACCAGGCTTCAGTGCACAGAAGTGAAAGAAAGGATTACTTGCTCAGTCATGTCTCACTCTTTGGAACCTCATGGCCTATAGACCACTGGGCTCCTCTGGAATTCTCCAGGCCAGAATACTGGAGTGGGTAGCCATTCCCTTCTCCAGAGGATCTTCCCAACCCAGGGATAAACCCAGGTCTCCTGCATTGCAGGCAGATTTCTTACCATCTGAGCTACCAGGGAAGCCCTTCAATGCACAGAAAGTGTTCACAAAAGGTTATCCATCAAAACTCTCATCATCATCACCATTATCATTAAGTCAGGCGCTCTGGAAGGCTGAGCTTTACTCTCCTAATTCTGTTTTATTTTCTAAGGCAGTGGTTCTCAAACTTCAGCATGCAGCAGAATCAACCAGAGGGCTTGTTACAACACAGATTATGGGGCTGCACCCTGCAGAAACTCTGACCTAGTAGCAAGGTCTTGGGGGCACCTTTCTAACACGTCTGAAAACAAACATGTCTAACATATCTGAAAGCCATACTGTGAAAACCACTGATCTACAGAATTACTTCCTGTACCTGACGTAATAAGCGGATGAAGAATCCCTGACAAGTGAATTTTCCATGTAAATGAAGCTGACTTCGCATGGGATACGTTCTTATTTCTACCCATTTCTGATGAAAGTTTTTTTTTTTAAGTGTCATTTTTATCTTATCTTTTTGAGCAAGTGCTGTTATATACAAGTTAAATTTTCTTTTTGACCAAAGTCATCAAGTAGTTCATCTGGATTTCTTAAGGGATGAGAAAAGTGTGGCCTTTGAGTTATGAACATAAAATGAACCTGAACATTTCTAGAGTGTATTTCTGAAGGAACAGTCATAGACGATCCCTTAAAGAGACAGTGGCATTGCTTATCAATCAGCATGAGTTCCCAAAGAGGAAGTATCTCAGGCTAACCTTATTTCCTTTCTTGCTGTGACTGCTAGGTTGGCAAATTGAACAAGTGATGCAGGTATAGAAACTGGACTAGCCAGTAATATCAGCCGATATCAAAGCGATTTGAGGCAGAAGGATGTGGTTCCGAGTAGATGTTCCTCGGAGAGTACCAGCCAGTTCGGTCCTTCACCTTTCCTTGTTGTGATCATCATTGCTGTTTAGTCACTAAGTCATGTCTGGCTCTTTTGAGATCTCGTGGACTATAGCCGGGCTCCTCTGTCCATGGAATTCTCCAGGCAAGAATACTGGAGTGGGTTGTTACCATTTCCTTCTCCAGAGGATCTTCCCGACCCAGGGATTGAACCCATGTCTCCTGCATTGCAGGCAGATTCTTTACCANTGGCTCTTTTGAGATCTCGTGGACTATAGCCGGGCTCCTCTGTCCATGGAATTCTCCAGGCAAGAATACTGGAGTGGGTTGTTACCATTTCCTTCTCCAGAGGATCTTCCCGACCCAGGGATTGAACCCATGTCTCCTGCATTGCAGGCAGATTCTTTACCAGTGAGTCACCAGGGAAGCCCTCGCCTTGCCTTCCTCTTTCTCAATTAGATTAAACAATTCTGAGCCAGATTATAACATGTCACCATTCCCCATGGGGTTAAAACATTGAGGAGAAAACTGACGGGAACAGGGAAGGGTTTGAAAGTCTGGAGGGGGAGGGCAGGGTAGAGTTTGAGTCCCTTCCGCCCCAGCCCAGAAGTCTGTGACTCTGAGAGTCGGGACCGCTTCTCACAGTGGCTGCGGCATAATGTCCAGGAGGCCGGCCACCGCCTGAGAGTATGCGGTCTTTGCTGATGCTGACAGCGTGGCAGCAAATGAGCTCCAATCGGCGGTAACGGCCTCCTTGCTGCCTGCGCAGCTTTGGCCCCTGACACACGCTTTCTGTCTTCAGCCTGTTCTTAGACTGCTCTCCCCACTCTACAGAGGTCTGCGAACCCGGCAACCAAACTTGAAACGCAAGTAGAGTGAGAGGCGGCAGACCCAAGAAGGGCGTAAGCGACCCTTTGCGGGGTTTGGCTTGAGGGTCTCAGAGGGTTTTTTCCCTTCTGGGTCTGTTCCAGAGGAAAGAAATTACCCAGACCGTGGCCTCCAGAGCCGTCCTGTGTCACCATGAGACTCGGCCGGCTGGCCAGTGGTCAGTCACATTTCAGAGAGGACTGTGTTCATTTTATTCAAAGGTGACTCTGAAAAGGTTGCTGCAAACGAACAGAAGGTGAAATAGCATAATGCTATGTATTCTGCTTGAATACATTTGTTGTTCAGTTCAATTCAGTTACAGGACTTCTCTGGAGGTTCAGGGGTTAAGACTCCAGGTTTCCAATGCAGACAGCACAGGTTCGATACCTGGTTGGGGAGCTAGGATGTGTGTGCTGAGCGGCATGGCTGAAAAAATTAAAAAAGAATAAAGAATTTAAAAAATTAAATTTGGCTACAAGCTCAGTGTTAAGCCAATGTGTACATATATGTATACACACCCTACAGTCCCCAGTCTCTCATTTGCTATTGCCAAGGAGTTAACTCCTAATGACAGATGGGAAGATGTTTTAATTAGAAAAGAGTTCAGAAAAAAAGCACTAAGAAGGCGTTACTGTAAAGCACAATATTCTGTAAAACCTGTATGAGAAAAGAATCTGAAAAAGAATGAAGATGCATGTATATGCACAACTGACTCACTTTGCTGTACGCCTGAAACTGACACAGCATTGTAAATCGACTACACGCCAATAAAAGTTTTTTTAGAAAAAGAGTTGGGAGGAAACAAGTAAACCATTCGCATTTGATTGCCTGCTTTGTTCCACTTCTGCTTCCCCTGGGCGGCAGCCTGTCAGTCAGGACCCCCTTAACCACACGTCAGCCTTCGCTGGCAGAGGTCTGCTGGCACTCCTGTCCTTTGGTCAAGGAGTGTCTTCAGTCAAGGCCAGGTTAGGGCCTGACGGGTCTTTATTCCTAGTGACCTGTGGAGTAGCTGCCTGACTTGGGCTTTTATTTCTGGGGTAAACAGTTTGCTAACTAGCCATTGGTCATGTAGGCACTTTATAAACTCCTTCCTTGTTTATCCTAACTGGGCAGCTGCCCTTCACCATGTCCTTTTCGCCCTCGTGATTTCGTGATGTTGGTCAGCACTAGCGACGAGTATGCCTCACTTTCTCTAATCCACACAGCCTGAGAAAAGAAACTTCTTTGTAGAGTCCTTCGAGTAGGTCATTTATTTGCTGATGTATTCTGAAAAGATGAATTGTTTTATGTTGCAGGGTTTCCACCAAGTAATGGGGTAGCATGTGAGCAAGGCAAGAGAAAGTCTAGAATGACAAACTTGAGTGCACAGTTTCTGTATTCAGAGTCATCTATGCAAGGGGATAAGATATTCAGATCCATTCTGGGGGTGCTCTGTATTTCCTAGGTTATTAATGTTCTTTGCTACATTTTTAGGGACTTATGGCAAACAAAAGAATTGCAGGTGATTATAATTAGTGAATGTGCTTTTTTCCAAAAACGTTGTGGCAACATTCGTAAAATCGTATCATTGTTTGCTATGTTCATTTCTGTCTGTTGGGCAGTTTGTGAGACATATATTACTTAAAAGTGTCAGGCTTGTTGAATTTTTTACTTTCCCATATTTTGAGGAAAACGTTAAGTTTCTGAGTTAACTAAAGGGCTTTAGGATAGAAATGAATTAATATGTTTTTAAATTGGGGTATATATATATATATTTTTTTTTTTCACTCCCAAACATGAACCCCCCCCTCCCACCTCTCACCCCACATCATCCCTCTGGATCATCCCCATGCACCAGCCCCAAGCATCCTGCATCCTGCATCGAACACAGACTGGCGATTCGTTTCTTACATGATAGTATACATATTTCAATGCTATTCTCCCAAATCATCCCACCCTCTACCTCTCCCTCTCCCTCAGAGTCCAAAAATCCACTCTACACATCTGTATCTCTTTTACTGTCTTGCATACAGGGTCCTCATTACCATCTTTCTAAATTTCATATATATGTGTCAGTATACTGTATTGGTGTTTTTCTTTCTGGCTTACTTCACTCTGTATAATCGGTTCCAGTTTCATCCATCTCATTAGAACTGATTCAAATGTATTCTTTTTGATGGCTGAGTAATACTCCATTGTGTATATGTACCACA
>SJYX01008055.1:101241-123107 GCA_006410675.1 Oreotragus oreotragus | reverse complement strand
TTATTCATTATGTATTGACTCTTTTTTATTTCTTCTAGGTCCTTGTTAAACCTTTCTTGCATTTTCTCAATCCTTGTCTCCAGGCTATTTATCTGTGATTCCATTTTTATTTCAAGATTTTGAATCATTTTCACTATCAAAGTTCGGAATTCTTTCTCAGGTAGATTCCCTATCTCTTCCTCTTTTGTTTGGTTTGGTGGGCATTTCTCCTGTTCCTTTACCTGCTGAGTGCTCCTCTGTCTCTTCATCTTGGTTATATTGCTGCGTTTGGGGTGGCCTTTCTATATTCTGGGAATTTGTGGAGTTCTCTTTACTATGGAGTTTCCTCACTGTGGGTGGGGTTGTATCAGTGGGTTGTCAAGGTTTCTTGGTTAGGGAGGCTTGTGTTGGAGTTCTGGTGGGTGGAGCTGGATTTCTTCTCTCTTGCTCCAGGAAGGATGACTCTCAGAGACGTGGACCTTCAGGTGGGACAGGCTCACAAGTCCTGGCTGACACCAGAGGGACCTCTCTGCTGCAGGTAGGGTTAGCTGTTGTCACAACTCAGCAGCTCAGGTCACTAGCCAAAAAACCTACATCCACGTTCCAGCTTCACGCCTGTCTCGCCGCCATAACTTTCAGACTAGTAGAGTCTGCCTCCACCTGATGGAAATATCTAGTAATTAAGCCAGCAGTCTTCAGCCCAAGGTGTGTATCAGAATCACCTGGCAGGCCCAGGAAGCATCCAAAGACCTCCGCTTGCTCCTGTGTCCTCACTGCTGGAAGAGCCCTCTGAACTTGAGCAGCTCGGCGGCTCCGGCAGAGGGGGGACCCACCCCTTAAGAGGAGGCCCACAGCATAGAGCCGCTGCGCGGGCTGGACCTGAGGGTCACCACATCAGGCTTATCCGCCCGGTTGGTTAATGACTGAGTTGCTCCCGCCGGGATCGAGGGCAGAGAAGAGACACGTTTCCAGGCAGACTGTCCCATCTCAGGAGGGACACTCTGGCCCTTCTCTCTCTCAGGAGCCACCCTCTCAGGTGAGTTTCTGGAGGCTGGAGTCACAGGGGCCTTCTTTTCTTGGCCGTGTCTGTGGCTCCCCACGCGGGCTCCTCAGCCTATTTGGCTGTGCTGGGTTTTCGTTGCCGTGCAGGCTTTTCTCTAGTCGTGGCGAGCAGGGCCCTGTAACTTACTTTTGGAAGTACAGTCATTTTGATGATATTGATTCTTCCACTCCAAGAATAGGTATCTTTCCATCTGTCTGTGTATCTTCAGTTTCTTTCATCAGCATCTTACAGTTTTCAGAGTACAGGTTTTTGCCTCCTTAAGTAGGTTTATTCCTAGATACCTTGTTCTTTCTGATGTGATGATAAATGGAATTGTTTCATTAATTGCTTTTTTTGACCATTTGTTAGTGTATAAAAATGCAAGAAATTTCTGTGTACTAATTCTGTATCCTGAAACATTACCCAGTTCACTGATAACATCCAGTAGTTTTCTGGTAGCATTGTTGAGATGCTCTGTGTATGGTATAACGTCATCCTCAAACAGTGAGTTTAATTCTTCTTTTCAAGCTTGGATTTCCTTTATTTCCTTTTCTTCTCCGACTTCTGTGGCTGGGACTTCCAAAACTATTTTGAATAAATGTTGAGAGTGGATGTTTTTGTCTTGTTGCTGATCTTAAAGAAAATATTTTCAGCTTTTCACTGTTGAATTTAGCTGTGGGTTGTTATATATAGCCTTCATTATGTTTAGGTAGGATCCCTCTATACCCACTTTCTGGAGAGTGTTTATAATAAATGAATGTTGAATTTTGTCAAAAGCTTTTTCTGCTTCTATTGAGATGATCATATGTTTTAATTCTTCAATTTGTTAATGTTGTATACCATATAGATTGATTTGTGGATAGAAGACAGATCCCACTTGATCACAGGGTATGATCATTTTGATGTTTTTGGGGGGTTAGATTTGCTAATATTTTGTTGAGAATTTCTGCATCTATGTTTATGAGTGATATCGGCTTGTCATTATCTTTTTTTGTGTGTGTTACCTTGTCTGATTTTGGTATCACAGTGATGGTGGCCTTATAGAATGAGTTCAGAAGTGTTTCTTCCTCTGAAATTTTGGGAAGATTTTGAGAAATACAGTGTTAATTCTTCTCTAAATGTCTGGATTCACCTCTGAAGGCATCTACTCCTGGACTTTGGTTTGTTGGGATTTTTTAAATCACCATTTCAGTGCTTGTGATTGGTGTGTTCATATTTTGTTTTTTCCTGATCAGTCTTGTAAGCTGTACCTTTCTAATAATTTGTCCATTTCTTTTAGGCTGTTCATTTAATCAACATACAGTTGCTTGTAGGAGGCTCTTATGAGTCTTTATATTTCTGTGATGTCAGCTTTAACTTCTTTCATTTCTAATTTTATCAGTTGAGCCTTTTCCTTAATTCTTCAATTTGTTAATGTTGTATACCATATAGATTGATTTGTGGATAGAAGACAGATCCCACTTGATCACAGGGTATGATCATTTTGATGTTTTCGGGGGGTTAGATTTGCTAATATTTTGTTGAGAATTTCTGCATCTATGTTTATGAGTGATATCGGCTTGTCATTATCTTTTTTTGTGTGTGTTACCTTGTCTGATTTTGGTATCACAGTGATGGTGGCCTTATAGAATGAGTTCAGAAGTGTTTCTTCCTCTGAAATTTTGGGAAGATTTTGAGAAATACAGTGTTAATTCTTCTCTAAATGTCTGGATTCACCTCTGAAGGCATCTACTCCTGGACTTTGGTTTGTTGGGATTTTTAAAATCACCATTTCAGTGCTTGTGATTGGTGTGTTCATATTTTCTGTTTTTTCATGATCAGTCTTGTAAGCTGTACCTTTCTAATAATTTGTCCATTTCTTTTAGGCTGTCCATTTAATCAACATATAGTTGCTTGTAGGAGGCTCTTATGATTCTTTATATTTCTGTGATGTCAGCTTTAACTTCTTTCATTTCTAATTTTATCAGTTGAGCCTTTTCCTTCTTGATGACTCTGCGTTAAAGATTTATTGTCTTTCTCTTCAAAGAGCCAGTTTTTGGTTTCGCTGATCTTTTCTATTGTTTCATTGTCTCTGTTTCACTTATTTCTGTTCTGATCTTCATGATTTCTTTCCTTCTACTAACTTTGGGTTTTGTTTTCCTGTCTCTTGTTGCTTTAGGTGTAAGATCAAGTTGTTTATTGTAGATTTTTCTTTCCTGAGTTAAGATTATGTTGCTGCAAACTTCCCTCTTAGAACTGCTTTTGCTCTGTCCCATAAGATTTAGATTGTTTTGGTTTCATTGTCATTCATCTTTTTTTTTCTTTTTCTCATCGACCCATTGGTACTTAGTAACATAGTGTTTAGCCTCTACATGTGTGTGTGTTTTCGATTTTTTTTTTTTTTTTTGGTAATTACTTTCTAATCTCAGAGCATTGTGTTTGGGAAAGATGCTTGACATGATTTCAATTTTCTTAAATTTTACCAGGCTTCATTTATGGCCTAAGATGTCATCTATTCTGGAGAAGCTTCCATATATACTTAAGAGGAAAGTTTATTCACCTCTTTCAATTGGAATGTTCTTTAAATATCAATTCAGTCTGCTTGGTCCACTGTGCTGTTGAAGGCTCATGTGTCCTTATTGACTTTCTGTCTGGATGATCTTTCTGTCGATGCAAGTGTCTTATTAAAGTCCTCCAATACTGTTGTGTTACTCTTTCCCCTTATTGCTCTTAGCATTTGCCTTACAGGTTGAGGACCTCCTGTGTGGGTGTGTATATATTTACAGTGTTTATATCTTCTTCTTGGATCAATCCTGTGGTCATTATGGAGTGTTATGTTTTGTTTCTTGCAACTGTCTTTATTTTAAAATCTATTTTTCTCATATTCGGTTGATACTTTAGCTTTCTTTTGATTTCCTTTGCAAGAAATACCTTTTTTCCATCCTCTCCTCCCCTACACCATTTTCAGTTTGTATGTGTCCCTAGGCTTGAAGCTGGTCTCTTGTACACAGCATATATGGGGTTCTTGTTTTTGTATCCATCAACCAATACATGTTTTTTTGGTTGGAGCATTTAATCCATTTGCATTTAAGGTAATTACGATATGTGTGTTCTTACTATTATTTTGTTAATTGTTTAGGATTTGTGATCATAGTTCTTTTCTCCTCCCTTCCTCTTTTGTTCTCTTCTATGATTTGTGGATATCTTTATTGTTGTAATAGTATTGCTTTTTGTGACTGTATCTACTGTAGTTTTTGGTCTGTGGTTGCCACAAATTTGGTATAGGAGTCTGTATATACAAGGTTTGTTTAAGTTGCTGGTCTCTTTCCCACGCATTTCCCATTTGCTGCAGTTTACTCTTCTTTTCTCATTGTTACTTATTTTGGTGTCATGTTGGTGATTTCCTACTGTTACTGTTTCTCTTTACCAGCTCTACAGTCTGTGATTTTCTTGTTTCCAGCTGTGACCTCATTTTTCTTCTTTCCTATAGATGTTCCTTTAGCATTTGTTCTGAAGTTGGTTTGATGCTGCAGTTTACTCTTCTTTTCTCATTGTTACTTATTTTGGTGTCATGTTGGTGATTTCCTACTGTTACTGTTTCTCTTTACCAGCTCTACAGTCTGTGATTTTCTTGTTTCCAGCTGTGACCTCATTTTTCTTCTTTCCTATAGATGTT
This sequence comes from Oreotragus oreotragus, assembly GCA_006410675.1. Lineage (NCBI taxonomy): Eukaryota > Metazoa > Chordata > Mammalia > Artiodactyla > Bovidae > Oreotragus > Oreotragus oreotragus. The sequence goes on along the minus strand of SJYX01008055.1, from coordinate 118,431 downwards.
CCTTTAGCATTTGTTCTGAAGTTGGTTTGGTGGTGCTGAATTCTCTGATCTTTTGCTTCTCAGTAAAGCTTTTGATTTCTCTGCCAACTCTGAATGAGAGCCTTGTGGTATAGGGTATTCTTGTTTTTCGGTTTTTCCCCTTTCTTCGATTTAAATGTATCCTGTGACTCCTTTCTGTCCTGCAGGGTTTCCGCTGAAACATCAGCGGGCAGCCTGATGGGGGCTTGCTTGTATCTTATTTGTTGCTCTTCCTGTGTTGTGTTTAATACTTGTTAATTTGATTGCTGTGTCTTAGCATGTTCTTCCTTGGGTTTCTCCTGCTGTTGGTGCTGCTGTGGGCCCCACCCTAACCATGGGAACGCTGACAGTAGGCCCTGGTATTTCTCAGGTGTTTTGTTTTAAAGATTGGAATATAATTACTTTACAATATTTTGTTACTTTCTGCTTTACCACGAAGTTCCTCAGCTTTATGTATACATATATCCTCTGTCTCTTAATTCTCCCTCCCAAGCCTCCCATCGCACCGCCCCAGGTCACCACAGAGCACTATGCTGAGCACCTGTGCTGTAAAGCAGGTTCCCGCGAGCTGTCTGCTCTGCACATGGTAGTGTAGAAGTCAGTCGTAATCTCCCAATTTATCCTACCCTCCTCTTCCCCCAACTCCATGTCCACATGTGCATTCTCTCTATGCCTCTCTATTCTTGCCCTGCAATGGTTCACCAATGCTGTTTTTCTGTAAATAGTGTCCATATGTATGCATTAATATACAATGTTTTTCTGACTTCACTCTGCAAGACAAAAACTGTAGGCTCTTCCACATCACTAAAATGACCATTTTTTTTTTCACAACTGAGTAACATTCCATTATATACAAGTATCTTCTTTATCCATTCATTTGCTAATGGACATCTAGACTGCTTTAATGTCATGGCTGTTGTAAATAGAGCTGCAATTAACATTGGAGTGCATGTGTCTTTTTGAATTATGATGTTGTCTGGGTATATGCCCAGGAGTAGGATTGCTGGGTCATATTGTGGTTCTAATTTTAGTTTTCTAAGGAATATCCATACTGTTCTGCATAGTGGCTATATCAATTTACATTCCCACCAACAGGGTAAGAGGGTTCCCTTTTCTCCACACCCTTGCTGATGATGGCCGTTCTGACTGGTGTGAGGTTATACCTCACTGTAGTTTTGATTTGCATTTCTCAAATAATTAGTGATGGTGAGCATCTTTCCATGTGCCTCTTGGCCATCTGTCTGTCTTCTTTGGAGAAATGTCCGTTTAGGTCTTCTGCTCATTTTTTTTTGGGGGGGGGTGCTTCCCTGGTGGCTCAGAGGTTAGAGCATCTGCCTGGAATGCTGGAGACTCAGGTTTGATTGGCTTGGTTTTTTTTTTTTGATATTGAGTTGCATGAACTGTTTGTATATTTTGGAAATTAATCCTTTACCACTTGCTTCATTTGCATTTACTTTCTCCCATTCTGAGTGTTGTCCTTTCATCTTGTTTATGGTTTCCTAGATGGGGAAACAGGGGAAACAGTGGCAGACTTTATTTTTGGGGGCTCCAAAATCACTGCAGATGGTGAATGCAGCCATGAAATTAAAAGACGCTTACTCCTTGGAAGGAAAGTTATGACCAACCTAGACAGCATATTCAAAAGCAGAGACATTACTTTGCCAACAAAGGTCCGTCTAGTCAAGGCTATGGTTTTTCCTGTGGTCATGCATGGATGTGAGAGTTGGACTGTGAAGAAAGCTGAGCGCCAAAGAATTGATGCTTTTGAACTGTGGTGTTGGAGAAGACTCTTGAGAGTCCCTTGGACTGCAAGGAGATCCGACCAGCCCATTCTGAAGATCAACCTTGGGATTTCTTTGGAAGGAATGATGCTAGAGCTGAAGCTCCAGTACTTTGGCCACCTCATGGGAAGAGTTGACTCACTGGAAAAGACTCTGATGCTGGGAGGGATTAGGGGCAGGAGGAGAAGGGGACGACAGAGGATGAGATGGCTGGATGGCATCACCAACTCGATGGACGNAAATATCTAGTAATTAAGCCAGCAGTCTTCAGCCCAAGGTATGTATCAGAATCACCTGGCGGGCCCAGGAAGCATCCAAAGACCTCCGCTTGCTCCTGTGTCCTCCCTGCTGGAAGAGCCCTCTGAACTTGAGCAGCTCGGCGGCTCCGGCAGAGGGGGGACCCACCCCTTAGGAGGCAGGCCCACAGTATAGAGCCGCTAGGCGGGCTGGACCTGAGTGTCACCACATCAGGCTTATCCGCCCGGTTGATTAATGACTGAATCGCTCCCGCCGGGATCGAGGGCAGAGAAGAGACGTGTTTCCAGGCAGACTGTCCCCTGTCTCGGGAGGGACACTCTGGCCCTTCTCTCTCTCAGGAGCCACCCTCTCAGGTGAGTTTCTGGAGGCTGGAGTCACAGGGGCCTTCTTTTCTTGGCCGTGTCTGCGGCTCCCCACACGGGCTCCTCGGCTTATTTGGCTGTGCTGGGTTTTCGTTGCTGTGCAGGCTTTTCTCTAGTCACAGCGAGCAGGGCCGACTCTCTAGTTGCGGTGCAGGCTTTTCTCTGCGTGGCGAGCAGGGCCCCATGTTCCTCCCAGAGGGTGAGGAGCTGGAAGGGCGAGGCAAAGGTCTCCGGTGTGGTGAAACAGACCTGTTGGTCTCGGAGACTCTCCAGAACCTATATTTATAATTGATAAAATTTATATAATAAAACTGTCTAGAATGCAAGTGAAACAGGATTTTTTTTTAATCTGAAGGAATTGTATGTGTTTGAATACCCCATTTTTAACTTTATTTTATACTGTAGTATTGTTGATTAGCAGTGTTATGATAGTTTCAAAGCAAAGTGTGTATAGCAAAGTGATATAGTTATACATATATATATATGTACCTGTGGTGTGGAGAAGACCCTTGGACTCCAGGGAGATCCAACTAGTCCATTCTAAAGGAAATCAGCCCTGGGTGTTCTTTGGAAGGAATGGTGCTAAAGCTGAAACTCCAGTACTTTGGCCACCTCATGTGAAGAGTTGACTCATTGGAAAAGACCCTGATGCTAGGAGGGATTTGGGGCAGGAGGAGAAGGGGACGACTGAGGATGAGATGGCTGGATGGCATCACTGACTCGATGGACTTGAATCTGAGTGAACTCTGGGAGTTGGTGATGGACAGGGAGGCCTGGCGTGCTGCGATTCATGGGGTCACAAAGAGTTGGACACGATTGAGTGACTGAATTGAAATGATACTTTTTCAAATTCTTTTCCCAGTTAAGTCATTATTTACATAATATTGAGCTGAATTCCCTGTGCTATACAGTAGGTGCTTTTTGGTTATCCATTTTAAATATAGCAGTGGGTACATGAGAATGTCGTACTCCCTAATCATGTCTTCCACCTACCTGTCCCCATTGGAAACTGTAAGTTCATTTTATAAGTTTTTGAGTCTGTTTCTGTTTCATAAACAAGTTCATTTCTATCATTTCTTTAGATTCTGCATACAAGTAATATCATCTATTTCTCTTTTTCTGGCTATATTCAGCATGTCAGTCTCTTGGCCCATCCATGTTGCTACAGATGGAACTGTTTTATTCTTTTTAATAGCTGAGTAATATTCCATTGCATAAATGTACCATGTCTTCACTATCCATTCATTGTCCTCTGTCAATAAACATTTAGGTTGCTTCCATGTCTTGGCTATTGGAAACAGTGCTACAATGAACACTGAGGTCCATATAGCATTTCACATCATGTTTTTTCTCTAGATAAATACCCAGGAGTGAGATTGCAGGGTCATGTAGTAGCTCTACTTTTAGATTTTTAAGGAACCTCCATATTGTTCTCTGTAGGGCCTGTACCAACATACATTCCCACTTACAGTGTACAAGGGTTCCCTTCTCTACTTATCCTCTCCAACATTTGGGGATTTTTTGATGATAGTCATTTTGACCATTGTGAGGTGATATCTCATTTTATGAATAGTTTTGATTTGTTTTTCTATAATAATTAGCATCATTTCCTAGACCACCAATGCCTCTTCAGGCAGCTGTGGCCATGTTATCCCACAGCCATCTATCTATCACAGTTCATATTACAAACTGAGATTCAGTTTACTGGGGACAGGAATTTGATAAAATTTTAAAAGATGATGCTGTTAAGGTGCTGCACTAATTATGCCAGCAAATTTAGAAAACTCAGCAGTGGCCAGAGGACTGGGAAAGGTCAGTTTTTATTCCAATCCCAAAGAAAGGCAATGCCAAAGAATGTTCAAATTATCATGTAATTGCACTCATTTCATATGCCAGCAAGATTATGCTCTAAATCCTTCAAGCTAAGCTTCAATAGTAAATGAATGAAAACTTCCAGATATATAAGGTGAATTTAGAAAAGGCAGAGTAACCTGGATCGAATTGCCAACATCTGTTGGATCATAGAAAAAACAAGGGAATTCCAGAAAAAACATCTGCTTCTGCTACATTGAATATGTCAAAGCCTTTGACTGTATGCATCACAACAAACTGCGGAGAACTCTTAAAGAGATGAGAATATCAGACTACCTTATCAGCCTCCTGAAAAACCTATATACAAGACAAGGAGCAAAGCTTAGAAACAGACATAGAACAACTGACTGGTTCAAAATCGGGAAAAGAGTACGTCAAGACTATTTATGCTCATCCTGCTTATTTAATTTATATGCAGAGAAGACCATGCAAGATGCCAGGCTGGATGAATCACAACCTGAAATCAAGATTGTCCAGAGAAATATCAACAGCCTCAGATATGTAGATGATACCACTTTAATGGTAAAAAGTGAAGGAACTGAAGAGCCTCTTTATGATGATGAAATAGGAGAGAGAAAAAGCTGGCCTAAAACTTAATATTCAAAAAACTAAGATTGTGCCATCTGGTCCTATCACTTTAAGGCAAATAGATGGGGAAAATGTAGAAACAGCTCAGATTTCATTTTCTTGGACTCCAAAATCACTGTGGATGGTGACTGCAGCCACAAAATTAAAAGACACTTCTTGCTCCTTGGCAGAAAAGCTATGACAAACCTAGACTTCATATTAAGAAGCAGAGACAACACTTTGCTGACAAAGGTCCATCTAGTCATATTCTGAAGTTGAAGCTGGAACTCCAATACTTTGACCACTTGATGCAAAGAACTGACTCATGTGAAAGACCCTGATGTTGGGAAGGATTGAGGGAAGGAGGAGAAGGGGGCGACAGAGGATAAGATGGTTAGATAGCATCACTGACTCAACGGACATGAGTTTGGGTGAACTCCAGGAGCTGGTGATGGATAGGCGGGCCTGGTACGCTGCAGTTCATGGGGTTGCAGAGTTGTACATGACTGAACAACTGAACTGAACTGAACTGAGTCATATTCAGAGCTATGGTTTTTCCAGTAGTCATGTATGGATGTGAGAGTTGGACCATAAAGAAGGCTGAGTGCCAAAGAATTGATGCCTTCGAATTGTGGTGCTGGAGAAGACTGTTGAGAGTCCCTTGCACAGCAAGGAGATCAAACCAGTCAATCCTAAAGAAAATCAACCCTGAATATTCATTGGAAGGACTGATGCTGAAGCTGAAGCTCCAATACTTTGGCCGCCTAATGCGAAGAACTCACTCACTGGGAAAGACCCTGATGCTGGGAAAGATTGAAAGTGAGAAGAGAATGGGGCGACAGAGGATGAGATGGTTGGATGGCATCATTGACTCAGTAGACAAACTCATCTGGGCAAACTCTGAGAGACAGTGAAGGACAGACAAGCCTGGCGTGCATCAGTTCATGGGGTCTCAAAGATTTGGACACAACTTAGCTACTGAAAAACAACAATAATTAGTGATGTTTGACACCTTTTCATGTGCCTCTTGGCCATTTGTATGTCTTTGTGGCAATGTTTATTTAGGTTTTCTGCCCATTTTTCGATTGGGTTGTTTGTTTTGATGATATTAAGCCACATGATCTGTTTGTAGATTTTGGAGACTAATCACTTGCACAGAGAAGAAACCATAGACAAAATTAAAAGACAACCCACAGCTTGGGAGAAAATATTTGCTAATGATGTGAATACCCAAATTATTTTATTGTCTTGTCTTGGAAGTTCTAATATGAAAACTTATTTTTCTTTTATTTGCAACAATATTTAAATAATATTATTTCAGAGTATAAAATGTTTCTATAATTCTTGATGTAATTGAAATATTCTAGGTTGGATGATAAGAGATGGGGGAATTCCAACTGTATAAATAAGAAAACTTTGATTCAGAGAGGTTAAATAATTAGCCAAACTCAAAATGTCTGGTTGCTAGTTAATTACACCTTTGCAACAAAGTTGAATTCCATACTTTTAATGTTAAGTATCTAGTTTGTACGTGGAACCAAAATGCGTCTAATGGGTAGCTGCTTGCTTGTAATGTTCCATCCTTGGACAAATGTTCAGTGTACAATGAATAGAAACATTTTGAGGACATTCATGCTCATGCTGAGGCGCCACTTTAAATGTTTTCCTGAATCATTATTGACATTCAATTATCTTGTGGAAAGTTTGTGGCCTCCAGGTTTTTGCTATAATATTCAAATTATAATTTACATAGTACTTCTAGTGATTGGGAAGGAAACTGCAGTGTTATTCATATGCAGAGTTTTAGTCCTTGATGAGTAAGCTATTATGTATAAAATAAGCATTTTAAGCAAATTGATTTTCTATGTAGAGATTTAGCCCAAAAAGACATCTCTGCACAAAAATTACAATCAATATTTCTAAACAAAGCTAAATTGAATCATGTCACTGCTTTAATATTATAATAGCTTTAATGTAAGACAAATAATAGACGTTTTGAAATCTTTTTTGTTGGTTGTTCTAATTTCAATAATAATCAATACACATTTCAGGCTTCCCAGGTGGCAAAGTGGTAAAGAATCTTGCTGCCAACTCAGGAAACCCAAGAGAGNATGACTGAACAACTGAACTGAACTGAACTGAGTCATATTCAGAGCTATGGTTTTTCCAGTAGTCATGTATGGATGTGAGAGTTGGACCATAAAGAAGGCTGAGTGCCAAAGAATTGATGCCTTCGAATTGTGGTGCTGGAGAAGACTGTTGAGAGTCCCTTGCACAGCAAGGAGATCAAACCAGTCAATCCTAAAGAAAATCAACCCTGAATATTCATTGGAAGGACTGATGCTGAAGCTGAAGCTCCAATACTTTGGCCGCCTAATGCGAAGAACTCACTCACTGGGAAAGACCCTGATGCTGGGAAAGATTGAAAGTGAGAAGAGAATGGGGCGACAGAGGATGAGATGGTTGGATGGCATCATTGACTCAGTAGACAAACTCATCTGGGCAAACTCTGAGAGACAGTGAAGGACAGACAAGCCTGGCGTGCATCAGTTCATGGGGTCTCAAAGATTTGGACACAACTTAGCTACTGAAAAACAACAATAATTAGTGATGTTTGACACCTTTTCATGTGCCTCTTGGCCATTTGTATGTCTTTGTGGCAATGTTTATTTAGGTTTTCTGCCCATTTTTCGATTGGGTTGTTTGTTTTGATGATATTAAGCCACATGATCTGTTTGTAGATTTTGGAGACTAATCACTTGCACAGAGAAGAAACCATAGACAAAATTAAAAGACAACCCACAGCTTGGGAGAAAATATTTGCTAATGATGTGAATACCCAAATTATTTTATTGTCTTGTCTTGGAAGTTCTAATATGAAAACTTATTTTTCTTTTATTTGCAACAATATTTAAATAATATTATTTCAGAGTATAAAATGTTTCTATAATTCTTGATGTAATTGAAATATTCTAGGTTGGATGATAAGAGATGGGGGAATTCCAACTGTATAAATAAGAAAACTTTGATTCAGAGAGGTTAAATAATTAGCCAAACTCAAAATGTCTGGTTGCTAGTTAATTACACCTTTGCAACAAAGTTGAATTCCATACTTTTAATGTTAAGTATCTAGTTTGTACGTGGAACCAAAATGCGTCTAATGGGTAGCTGCTTGCTTGTAATGTTCCATCCTTGGACAAATGTTCAGTGTACAATGAATAGAAACATTTTGAGGACATTCATGCTCATGCTGAGGCGCCACTTTAAATGTTTTCCTGAATCATTATTGACATTCAATTATCTTGTGGAAAGTTTGTGGCCTCCAGGTTTTTGCTATAATATTCAAATTATAATTTACATAGTACTTCTAGTGATTGGGAAGGAAACTGCAGTGTTATTCATATGCAGAATTTTAGTCCTTGATGAGTAAGCTATTATGTATAAAATAAGCATTTTAAGCAAATTGATTTTCTATGTAGAGATTTAGCCCAAAAAGACATCTCTGCACAAAAATTACAATCAATATTTCTAAACAAAGCTAAATTGAATCATGTCACTGCTTTAATATTATAATAGCTTTAATGTAAGACAAATAATAGACGTTTTGAAATCTTTTTTGTTGGTTGTTCTAATTTCAATAATAATCAATACACATTTCAGGCTTCCCAGGTGGCAAAGTGGTAAAGAATCTTGCTGCCAACTCAGGAAACCCAAGAGAGGCAGGTTAAATCCCTGGGAAGGAAATGACAATCCATACTAGCATTCTTACCTGGAAAATTCCATGGACAGAGGAGCCTGGTGTGCTACAGTCCAAGGTGTCACAAAGAGTCAGACAGGACTGAACTCCAGAGCACACACACAAGCTCACACAATGCATATTTCATTTTACAGCTCTTGCTGTTGACAGCAAAACCCTAACTAGAATTTACAGTGGGGGAAGCACATGTCACCAAAGGCAGTATACCTGACGTGCCTTGTCATCCATTTAACCAAAACACTGATAAAACTAACTCTTATGATAATTAAACTCTGACTTTATGGATGTCACATGAAAGAATGAAAATGAACAAAGTAATTCTGCTACTATGGAGCAGTTGAGGACAATGTTTCAATAACTTTATGTTAGTGCATTAAATTATGACTAGTAATATTTTTAATGTAGAAGGTGTAAAATCTCCAAAGAGAAAGGACTATTAGGGAATTCAACTGATTATTCTGACAATTCAAGCTTAAAATGCATATATGTTCCAATAACAGAAAAATCTGGGGAGAGAGTGACTGCTGTGAATAATTAGCTGAAGAAGGAAAGGAAAGTAGCACTTGTTAGGTACCCTCTCTGTGCCAGGCAGTGTATACATGTTATCCCACACATTCATCAAACTAATAAAACAAGTATTTTTAAACTCCTACTATGCTAGAATTCAGATATTTAATGATGGGCCAGGAAGATATAGTTTATGTCCTTATGGAGCTTACAATAAACTTGCAATGAGCATCTAAGTGGCCTGATTTATGATTGAGAAAACAAGGGCCCAGAGAAGTTAAACAGCAAGTTCCAAGTCACAGTTTTAGGAAGTGGCAAGAGTAGGATCCAAACTCAGGCCTGTCTGTCTTCAAAGCTGACACATTTCATGCCACAGGGCCATGAACTAATTCATGTGACTAGCAAGCATGTGTTCAACTATATAATAACAAGCAGGCTCATGTCTATTTACATGGCAGATACCCGGCCCTTTGGATTTCTTAGGTTTAAAAAAACACAGTTTATTTTTCAAATCTTGGCAGGTGTTTACGTCTGGGCCTGAATACATTTCATTACATTTCACTGTCACATATAAAAGCTTTTTTAAAACTGTAAGTTGCACATATTTTTGAAAATTAATTTAATAAAATATTCACTGAAAACAAAGATTAATTACTCCAGGTTTGTCAGCCAACACAACTGAAAGATGACTGTGGCTTTCTTTTTTGAAACAGTTGTTACTCAGACACAAATTATGATGTGTTTTTGGAAGCAGACAATTCCTAAATTCATATTAACTGCTTCATAAATCATAGGCAAACTGAAAAATTAATGAAAACACTATAACATGTAGATGTGTGTAAGAGTGGGAAAACCTGAGGCTAAAAACTGAATACAACTCTCAAGCTTTTCATTTCTACAAAAATTAGTTAACTTTACCATTTATTATACGAGGAAATAAATTTCAAAACGAAATTTCTGAAATATTTAAAATTTGTAGTCAACAAAATTGTATAATTATCTCCTTTTTAAATAACTAGTTTGAAAATATTTAAGCATATAGAAATAACTGAAATATTTAGTATTATTTCTCATAGAAAATTATATAATCAAATCTCCCTTTTTAAAATGACTTAAAAATTTTTACCATGTAGATTATATTGAATTTAGGTTTGGAAGATGAGTGTTTTAAGGGTATGTGGGTGATACAATCTGTATCTAGTCTCTGATCACTTCAACTGCAAAGACTAATTTCCTTCCTGCTGTACACGATCCTAACTAACATATTTGTACAGCTATTTATTGGCCTTTACTATGTACCAGACATTGTTTCAGGTCCTTGGGACATATTAGTGAACAAAACAAGGAAAAAAACAAAAACAAAAACAAAAACCCTGCCCTCGTAATGCTTGTTTATTCCTATTCTTTTCATGTTTCTGCAGATTTACCATTTCCTGATTCCTTTTAATACTCCTTAAATGCTCATGTTCTCTGAGGCTTTATGAACTTTCTTCTCTATATATACTATTTCCCTGTATAACATCTTTGGCTTCAACGATCTCCTATAAGTTGCTTCAAAATCTGTATGTTCCTACCTTTGGCCTCATTTCTGTGTTCCAGTGCCATGAGTCCAAGTGCTTATACAAGTCCATCTGGAAATCTCAGTCATTTCACAGTAACCTCTATGTGTGTGTGTTTGCTCAGTCATGTCCAACTCTTTGAGACTGCATGGAGTGTAGCCTGTCAGGCTCCTCTGTCCATGGAATCTTCCCAGGCAAGAATATTGGAGCAAGTTGTTATTCCCTTCTCCAGGGGATCTTCCCCACCCAGGGATTGAACCTGCATCTCTTGCATCTCCTGCATTGGCAAGCGGGTTCTTTACCAGTCCTGAGTTAAAGCACTACTTCCTTCAAGTTCCCTTCAAAGGAAACATTTTCTTAGTGGCCCCTTTCTCCTCTATTAATATCATCACTGACCAAGAAGTCACCAGTTTAAATGTCTGTAGCTTAAGTGATTAACAGCTCAGATTTCTAGACTCAGACAGCCTGTGTTTCTATCCTAATTTTGCCAATAATTAGCTTAGTAATATTGGCAACTGACTTAACCTATTGGAACCCTAATTTGCTTATATGTATCTAGAGAATTAAGGATGCTAGGAAGACTGACAGGGGTGATGTGTGTACAGGTCTAGCCCTTAGTAAGATCTTTATAAAAGTAGCTATTTCTGTGTTAGTTTTTCTTTCATTATCATACATTTATGCCTAACTACTTCAGTCATTTCAAAGTGTGCTAGGCAAAGTCCTGGGATGTTGCTAAGCTTCTTGGGGGCTTCTTCTGCTTGAATGGGTCCAAGCACATGCTTCCAGCTGCCCTCTAAGGTAACTTCAGCCAGAGTCCCTCTGATGTTAGATGATTTATTTAATAAGTTTTGCATTTTGATTGAAATGGATTCAACGTAGTTTTACAAACCAACGGATGCTCCTTTTTTATTCTATTCAAATCTACTTTTTCAAATCCCATACTTGAAGAGCCAAATTTTCCACTTGGCACTGAATGTTTCCTTATTTCAATCCTTTAACTGTGTGATTTGGCTCAGAACCCTTACCCTGCAGAATGAATTCTCCTGAGAAAATGTCGTGAAGGATAGACATGCCATGGGATGTAAAAAGGGATGTAGTGATTGCTCCCCCTTGTACTGCTCTAGTTAGATCAAGTTAGAGCCACTCCATTAATTAAGAGGAGGCTTTAACGCATTACACACATTTGCAAAGCTACTGGTCTCCAACTGAAAAGCATTTCAAAAAATGAAATAAAACTGTCTGTGTAAAGAACCAGCCAAGAATAATAATTAGCTTTTGGACATATCAGTTTCTAATGAAAGTGTTATTTATTTTGAAATGCTAGTGTCATGTGTATTAAATTAAATCCTCCAAGTTTATTTCTAGCATGCTTGTTATATCTCTCCTTGCAAAAATAGTGTATACAGAGCCAAAACTTACATGGCACATTGAACATGAATTCATAGAGAGATATGTTTAATAACTAAAATGAGTTATAGACAATGAGCAACTGAAGTCTATATATATACACTACAAATTTTAGTTTTAAAAATGTAGATGTGCAAAATTGAATTTTCATTGTTTTTCTATTATTCAACATAATTTATACATTGAACCCCTATTTCCAACTCAGTCAAGTTTCCACCAAGTAAACTCAAAACTAGTATTACTTAGTCTTCTCTGGTTTTTATTTTCACCCATCCTCAGATTATATCTGCATTAGGTCTGAGTGTAATCCACAGGATTTAGATGGGTTATGTGTGGTGAAAATGCAGGTATCTCCTTGACCATGAGAAACTTTTAGCTTGTTCTAGACTTGGCAGAGATGTAAATCATGAGGTCAGGTCTTTGATCACTGGTTTCATTTCCTAAAGCATCAACTTACTTCCATTCACAGTTGATTTTGGCCCTAGCTCCTATAATCCATACACTGACAGTTCCCCAGCAACCACAAAGAGACTTTGTCTTGTCTGGCATCCTTTTCTCAGCTACTTTGGTCTCAGCTGGCTCTCTAAAAGGCCTGTAAAACATTGAGAAAAAAATACAGACATTTTTCTGGAACATGGAAAATTGTTTCAGGTTTGTTTTTCCTAGACACATTCCTCCGCCTCTTCTACTTTTCCTGACAACTCGTTAGTATAGGGACTCTCTCCCTGACTCTCTTGCTTTTATTATTCCTCAGGTGCAGATAGAGTTTATTGCACCTAGTCCATGGCATATTATCATTACTGGTCCATGCAAAGCTTTTCTGTGTAATATTGATTTTTCTCTATTATTTCTGACTCCACCCCTATTTCTTGTACATTCAAGTTATCATAAAACTTAGACTTTTCTTTTCTATCTACCTCATAGTATATATCAACCACATTGTATTAGGCTGAATTGTAAGAAACTATATTTTCATATTGTAAAAAATGGTAAAATATTAGCAACTTCATGTCAACTTAACTCATCCACTTACCTAGTGATGGACAACTAGGTTGTGGCCAATTTCCTGCAACCGCAAGCAATAAATGCATTGGTTATCATGACTGTGTATCTGGTATATATGCCCAGGTGTGAGACTGTTGGGTAGTGCTGCAGATTGTTCTCCAGAGTGCCTTCTCTGGAGGTTGCAGTGCTGTCTCAGACATCACCAGGGTGGTAAGAAATAAATCCCACTGTTTTTAGACCTCTCCAAACCTGTTTGGTGTGTTTTCCCCTCCATCTAAACCAGGGCTCAGTCTAAAGAGAGGGTGCTTTTTTCCTCTTGATGGAAGGAGGCATATGGACTGGCAATAATAACACAAAAAAGACCCTGGTTAGTAAGCCTAGATTATATCACATATTATATATGTGCCTTCATTTAGAAGTCCTTCAGTTCTAATTGTCAAAATCCTTACTTGAATTGTTTTAGTCAAAAAGGGGTTGGATGTCTGGACCAAAAAGAGCATAGATGCATTAAGAATCAAAAATATTAGAATTTAAAAAGGTAACATGACTTTTCCTTCTCTGCTGCTAACTCACTTCAGTTGTGTCCGACTCTGTGCGACCCCATAGATGGCAGCCCACCAGGCTGCTCCATCCCTGGGATTCTCCAGGCAAGAACACTGGAGTGGGTTGCCATTTCCTTCTCCAATGCATGAAAGTGAAAAGTGAAAGTGAAGTCGCTTAGTCGTGTCTGACCCTCAGCCACCCCATGGACTGCAGCCTACTAGTCTCCTCTGTCCATGGGATTTTCCAGGCAAGAGTACTGGGGTGGAGTGCCATTGCCTTCTCCATAGTCCTTGTTATTTTCTGCCTGTCAGTTTAATTCTCTCTTACTAGAGATCAGCTCTTACCACATAGTGAAAAACACCATGGTTGACAGCTTCTGAGTTTTGTCACCTGAGAGAGATTACCTCTGTCACTCAGATTTATTTAGAAAATGCTACAGGAGTTCCCTGATAGTCCTGGTTTAGATAGCACTCTTTTCTGGATCACTCAGCTTTACAGGGTAGTTGTAGGGTTGTGTACAAACATAGTAGTTTGGAGGGGGTCATGGGAATGGGGGAAGAAGTTCCAGGAGACAGGACAGAGGGTTACTTAGATGCTCTTGAGGAAGCAGAAGTGTAAGCAGTATATCATGTGCCCTCCTATGGCTGAAGACACACAGACAGGTCATCACTGGCAATGACAATCCTGCCAATACATTTGTTGTGGTCTATGCTTCTCTTGTTTTCCCTAGCCACAACTGTGGAGCTTCTTGGAGAAACTTTTCTGGACTCCTAATACAGTGTCAAAACAGCATCAGGCCATAAAATGAGACCTCTGTTTCTCTTGACTTTGCTGCTGCACAAACCATTATTAAAAAGAAGATCTATGGAAGCAATTTATACCCCAGAGCTTTTCAGAAGAGTTAATACAATGGCTGTGCATGTCAGAAATGATTTTCTTTAGGATGTCAGAGGAGTATTCATTTTACAATAAACAGATGAGCTTTAAACTGGATAAATCCTACTAATTTTGATATGAAATATACTTATCCCTAAGTCAGACTTGGATGGGACAGTGACGAGGAGGGTAAGGCAGGCATCAAACAGCAAGGATGACACAGGTTCAATCCCTGCCTATGGGTAATAAGACAGGTGTATAAAAGAACTGTATACTTTTCTGTATGTCTTTTTTTTTTTTCTGTCTCTCAGGTTCTCTTTTTATGTGGCTCAGAATAACCTCCTGTGGCCAATTGTGGGTTGAAGATAATTAGCCTTTAATTATCACCAGTTATATTTTCACCTGTTCCGCTTGCAAATTCCCAGAACTTCTAGTTTTCCAATTAGCATATTCATCTTCCAACAAGCAAGTATGGAGAAACAGCCTTTCCCTTTGGGAACTAACCCCTTCCCCACTAACCTTTCGTGTTACATTTTAGCTAGTATAAGAACACCCTTGAGAGGATCGACTTATTTTTATTTGCAATATCTATCTGCAGAATCTCAGATCAAATGCATGCTCTCAGTGCAGGAGCTACATCCAGGTAGACTTTGGGAATACCATCTCTGGGGAGATCAGAATAATGAATATGACTCGAGAGAACAGAAGAATTAAAATTCACTCAAATAGGCAAAACCTTATTTGCAATCTAAAGAAGAGTTTCCTTTCCTGTTTTCTTTCTTTTTTGGTTGCATATGGATAAAAGTCAAGAGCAAAACATTGGAGTGGGAAAAGAATTCTGATTTAGAATATTTTTTATTTTCTATTGTGGCACTGTCATTTGAGCAAGAGATAAAAGGAAATTCAGTACACACTAAGGAAGGTGACTGTGGCATAAGCTTGGAAGAATTAAATTATATTTATCTATCTATCTATATATAGATAGATAGATAGAAAAAAATTGAATAGCATTAACAAGAACTTGTTAGAAATAAGCTGGTAAGTTTAAAACAGTCACCAATCCTCCAAAAGCATACTGTAACAGGAAAAAGGGATAATTTACTTCAGGTATTTTGAAGTTCTACATCTTTTTATCACATGGTATCATATATCCTGATAAGAAAACTATAGAGAAAACTTCTGAAAGGCTGTTCTGGGAATACAATGTCATTAGCATGCAAATCATTTATCAGGATGCAAATAATTTAATGACAATTTGGCCAGGTCTCCAGAGTAAATAATTTCCATTTCCATTGCTGTATATGACACAAACACCCATAATATTTTTCTTGAAAATTACAGTCCTTATTTAGTACACTTCAATCTGACTACAGATTTTGTTCCATTAAACCTCACTTTCAAGCAGGTGAGTGAAAGAGGTTATTTCAACAACTCACAGACAAAGAAATAGAAGACTGAGGGTCAGCCTCATCATAGAATGAGTTTCAGTTCAGTTCAGTTCAGTTGCTCAGTCGTGTCTGACCCTTTGCGACCCATGAATCACAGGACACCAGGCCTCCCTGTCCATCACCAACTCCGGGAGTTCACTCAGATTCACGTCCATCGAGTCAGTGATGCCATCCAGCCATCTCATCCTCTGTCGTCCCCTTCTCCTCCTGCCCCCAGTCCCTCCCAGCATCAGAGTCTTTTCCAATGGGTCAACTTTTAGCATTAGGTGGCCAAAGTACTGGAGTTTCAGCTTTAGCATCATTCCTTCCAAAGAACATCCAGGGTTGATCTCCTACAGAATGGACTGGTTGGATCTCCTTGCAGTCCAAGGGACTCTCAAGAGTCTTCTCCAACACCACAGTTCAAAAACTTCGATTCTTCAGCGCTCAGCCTTCTTCACAGTCCAAATCTCACGTCCATACATGACCACTGGAAAAACAATAGCCTTGACTAGACGGAACTTAGATGGCAAAATAACGTCTCTTCTTTTGAATATGGTATCCAGGTTGGTCATAACTTTCCTTCCAAGGAGTAAGCGTCTTTTAATTTCATGCCTGCAAGCTCCATCTGCAGTGATTTTGGAGCCCCTCAAAATAAAGTCTGACACTGTTTCCACTGTTTCCCCATCTATTTCCCATGAAGTGATGGGTCCGGATGCCATGATCTTCGTTTTCTGAATGTTGAGCATTACATCAACTTTTTCACTCTCCACTTTCACTTTCATCAAGAGGCTTTTTAGTTCTTCTTCACTTTCTGCCATAAGGGTGGTGTTATCTGCATATCTGAAGTTATTGATATTTCTCCCGGCGATCTTGATTTCAGCTTGTGTTTCTTCCAGTCCAGCGTTTCTCATGATGTACTCTGCATATAAGTTAAATAAGCAGGGTGACAATATACAGCCCTGACGTACTCCTTTTCCTATTTGGAACCTGTTTGTTGTTCCATGTTCAGTTCTAACTGTTGCTTCCTGACCTGCATACAGATTTCTCAAGAGGCAGGTCAGGTGGTCTGGTATTCCCATCTCTTTCAGAATTTTCCGGTTTATTGTGATCCACACAGTCAAAGGCTTTGGCATAGTCAATAAAGCAGAAATAGATGTTTTTCTGGAACTCTCTTGCTTTTTCCATGATCCAGCAGATGTTGGCAATTTGATCTCTGGTTTCTCTGCCTTTTCTAAAACCAGCTTGAAC